>JAUBWS010048423.1:0-18954 GCA_032270445.1 Darlingtonia californica | reverse complement strand
GGAAGAAATTAGTCCGTATACGGTACTATACGGGACCTGTATTCGGATGTTTTGTACGCTTCGTGATTGCGTGCCTAAATATTCAAAAGTCATCTTTTAGAAGTCGCTACTTTTAAACAAAAACAACTTGTATATAAAAATAAAAAACATTCAAATGGTACAATTTCTAAATATCTAATGAATGTCGTGTTAAACGATATTGCCTAACCACTTAAGTGCCGATGACAAACATATCTGTCATGGGATTTTTGATTTTTTTTACGTGACCTAGGAGCTCCTCCAAAGAATCCCAAAATGTTGAAAATTCCCAGAACTGAAGTGGTTAAGCGATATTGAATTTAAACGAAGTGGCAATTTGCTTATCTTAGAACTACGTTTTGAACAAGATTTTCTACTACAGTATACTATCGATAAGTGGGACTCTGAAGGGACCAAGCAAAAATATACAGGGGAGAAATAAACAATGTCCCACTTAGCGAATGTCCTAGTTATCCGAAGTGTTTTGTATGAAATATGCTCTGAAGGGATTAAAACTAGCAGTCCCACTTAGCGAATGTTGTAAAGCGATTTGTATCAAGTCCCACTTATCCAGGGTCCCACTTACCGAGAGTCTACTGTAGTACAAAAATCGAGGTTCACTTTAGTGACAAAATGTTTTCATTGAAAATTAATGTTTTATATCTCTAACAAGAATAGCTTCTCTCCATAAAGTATGCAAAACGTTTCAAGCCGAGGGTTTTGCTGTCTCGGAAAACACAAAAAGACAGAGTCTTAGAGGTTAACAGTAGGTTTACAATAGTCTATTGACAAAAACCCAAGCCAAGAAATGCGAACTTTGAGATAAATTCCTATAAAGCAAACAGCCGCAAAATATAAAATCCATAGTCAATCGAGCTGGAAAAGCTTCTTTAATATCTTACACGGTTTCAGAAGGACATTTTACATGTTCAAATTAAATTTAATGTATATACAAACACACGTGTTGTAAGCTGCTACCGCTGTGCGCCTTCTTTATTCAATACACATCAATGTCTCATGGATTACAACCAATAACAAATCAAGCCTTGATTTTCCAAAGCTAAAATTGCAGGAAAATTACATTATTATAGTCAATCAAAACTGGATTGAGTGATAAAGTCAGAGACACAGAGATAGGTTCAATTAGTGTTACAATAAAACATCCGTGAGCAATGGAAGGACTCTGCTAAACGTTGGTGTAACGTTAAAGAGAGGACTTAACTTCCATCACACTCCCGAGTTCAAATCCTCCGTTGATAGAACGATAGCAATAGGTCCTGGGTTCGAGTTTACCAGGTCGCAGGTTTTCCTAGGGATCTGGTCGCTTATTAATGGTATCGTATTGAGCAGTAACTTCACATCACCTTTTAAGTATCAAATTACTTAGTCAATGTCCCTTAGATTTCTAGCAAACCCTTTCATTACCTGTCACCCTCAGGGCGGGTGATAAAAGTACAAATCTTAAAATCCCTGTATCTCAACAACTAAACATTTTCAGACCTTGGGGCCCAATGTTTTTGAAAGAAGGTTTAATTTTGAGTAAAATTGGTTTGATTTCAAGCCGCCTTACCCTTTGCGGGCGAGACAACAACCCGAACTTCTATGAATCATTTTTTTCTCAAAATGTATCGTTTTCTTGGAAATGAAAGAATTAAACACCAAAACTTAAAGTGAATTGTCATGTTCTAATTTTTTTTACAAATGAATGGTTTCTATTATCTCCTTTGCGAGATGGATTCGAGAGACCGTAAGATCTATAACGGACAACTGGTGACCTAGACGACTTACCCGTAATCGGAAGCCAAGAATATCGGACATGACACCGGAAAAGAGTGATAGGACAACAACTCTTGTTATGTTTGATAATAGCGGGTTCATGATAAAACCGGATATCTTGAATGAGCCGTCCAATTCCTAAAACCAGATTTAAATAATATTTTGAGAGTGAAACTTGATTTGCATAAGTTAAAAGATGCGGTGAAGAATTCTCTTTGAAAATGTTCCCAATTTTCAAACAAGCGATGTACGGCGTGACCGATGAGATCAACATGACGTCAGAATCAGTAGATGTCTGTAGATGTGTGAAATACAGTTTTAATATACGAGCTTTTGTAAGATGATTCAACGAGGCCTCCTTTCTAGGCAATATTGATATAAAAATTAAATTGGTAATTGTTTTAAAATCTTACTCAAATCGAAGTGTATTCCTTGGCGGTAGTGAGTTCTGTATTGAGCGTATATTTGTTGATTGAGGACCGACGGTTTCGTTTCAATTATAAAGAAAAGCTTGTACATACAGGCTGGTTAGTACCTACCTTTAGCAGATCAGAGGCTAGTTTCAGTACATTGTTTGCTATCAGAAATTCTTCTTTTTTTTCTGGATACTTCTCCATTTGCAAGTAAAGATTAATCTATAATAAATAATTATATGTAATTATGCTAATACAAAATCGCATAAAGAAAACAACAAATAAACTCCAATCTAAAGGCTATAAAGATTTAAATCAAACCGTAACTTGGCCATGAAAATCTCATTCAAGGACAATCTGCAAATCCGGGAACTAATATACCGTAATTCCTCGAATAAGCGCCCCCTTTGAATAATGGCCAACCCTATCGTGAAAATTATTAAATAAGCGCCCCCTCAAATAAGCGCCCACCACCTCCACCTTAATAAACGAACGCTTATTCGAAATTTTAGCCAAAAACGAGTTTCTGAGAAGTAAATATTCATTTTCACAGGAACGGGGAAGACAGCAAGACAAAAAAGAGTACCTCAAGGTATTACATTTTTGCGGAATTTATTTTTGCGATTTTAGGCCAAAATCACAAAAATAAGTTGCACAAAATCTATAATAATAACGCAGAAATTAATTCCACAAAATGTATTTTTTCTGTGAATTTCCATAATAATTACTCACCAAGTCATTACTAAATCGCAAAAATTAATTCTGCGAAATATAAATTTTTTCAGGCCCCAATCGCAAAAATAATTCCGCAATACTTTCATACCGCAAAAATTTAATACCTTGAGGTACTCTTTTTAATAGTAACCTTAATGTAGTAATAAACAACAAAGTTTGTTCTATTTCAGTGTTTATTTCAATTTTTTTTACATTATTACGTTTTCGCCTTTGCCTGAATAACTTTCACATCCAGAAAAATCTAATAAGCTCCCCCCCCCCCCCCCTGTGAAGTTCAAAAATTAAATAATCTTTCATGCATGTTAGAAGGTATTTAATACTCTAAAGGTTATTGATCTTCAACTTGCCACAACAACAAAAAAACCGATTACAGAAATCAGCCGCGAAATGGTAAAACGAGTTCGAGTAATCGAAAGAGACGGAAAGGAACATGATTACAAAATCCAGTTAGTAAATCGATACACATGCACGCGATCGGGCAATCGACGGCGGTGGGACGCTTAGAAGGTATGACAACAAACCTGTTCAGTTAGCAGTATCGAACTGTTCCGATATTTTCTATTGATATCCGAGCCAAGAGCAATAAACCGAATCAAGAACACTCCCAATACCAATCCCCTATAAATTCAATTTAAATTTTTGAGATTGGAGTTTGAGCCTGAGTTAGCAGAACGCTATCTGAATGTCTCATTGAGTAAAATAAAACTACGGGGCTTGTGTAAAAACTGGCCTGGTGTTACAGGATCTTGTTTTATACTCTATTTATCTCTCTCTCTGTTTAATAGGAATTTTCTTAATCTCAGGTTAAAAATGCTCCAATATTTGATAATCCTGTAAGAATATAGCTTTGCTTAATCTTAAGGCAACAAACCAATCAAATATAAACGACAAAGAAATATGGCCACTTTGATTGGGTTTTTCCAGAAAAAAACTGTATATCCTATGCATAAGAAAGCTTCCAGTAAAGACACAGATTAAGTAGGCTATAGGAACGCAGACTATGATTGCCGTTTCGAATTTTTTCAGGGTACTTTAATACGTTATCCGCTATGCGCTCCTAACGTAACAATTTCAAGTGGACTTTTCAATTTGAAAAAAAAACTGTATAACCTATGTTGAGGATATCGGACGTCCATGGGGTCTCACTGTCACAAATTGTGGACGTTCAGGGGGTGATGATTTGCTGAAAAGCGGATTTCCAACGGGTGTCACCTGTAAAAATTGACAAAAAAGGGATGTCCAATGGGTCTTAATGCGAAAATAGGACAAATCCAGGGGGTTAAATTATCATATTTGGACATCCAGGGGGTCATGATATTTTTCGTGTAAGTACATATATCCCCAACATAGGGTGAACAGATTTCTTTCTGGAAAAGCCTATTTCCTTTGCTTCCACGAAATATGAAATATTTACAATAAATACTTTGAGCATGAACAGCGCTAAATTTGTAAGAATATTGAGGTTCTAAAGTTTTTAAAGCATGAGTGGAACTTCATACAAAGCAACCTAGTAACATTGACTGAGTGGGACACTTTCTATTACTTCCTTTCATATTTTATTTGGTCCCTTTTGCTAGTCTGTACCAGACCATCCGGCGTACGGTATATATGCATTTTCCCGTATCAGGAAGTTACGTTATTTTCCGTGAGAAGACTCTGGTACCCTAAAGCTTGCGTTATACGGCCTTAACATTGCGTTGAATGTACATCTTTGAGCCTGAAGACTTTGAGACGTTCAGCGTTAATTATCATAAGTACACTAAAGTATAAACTTGGGAATGGTATGAGTTGGATAAAAATGTATCTTACCATGCAGACACTTCCCAACTGAAGAAGTAGCTCAAAAAATGGTCCTTCTGGTCAGTTACTGATAAAAACTAAGAAGAAAGAAAAGAAAGGGAAAATAAACAGAAGTCAAGGATAAAGACGTGGGGAAATATCTTGTTACAATAAGATACTTTTGTCGTGATACTAGTATTGCTATGATTTAATATCATGTCAACTTAGAATAAAAACAAAACTGAAATTACCTGAACGCAACATATTACTAGCAGCAGAATACCAAATATAAAAGCTGCTGAAACAATAATATCTACAGAACGCTGCGGTCCACGTTTCTAAAAAAAAGAAAAGTGAAATCACGTTAATAACGGTTGAAACGCAAGACTTACTGAAAAATTCTCAAAAGCTATTGTAACTAAAGTGGTATACCAAGCACTAAAATAAACCAAGATCTTGAAATCTTCAAGCCAACTCAGGTAAGTAACCGTATGAAACATATTATAGTAACCTATGTGACTCGACCGCAGCCGAGGGGAACCCGGTGAATGCAAATTTAAAAGTCGTCTTTGGCAAGCCCTTGGTGAGGATTGAAACTACAACCTTACGACCAACAAGCCATACCATTTCTCGTATGCCATATCAGAAATAGGACATTTACGAGATTTTTTATAAATTGTAAAAAAAGGAAAGAAAAGAAAAGCAAAATAAATGACTACCTTCAAAAATGATCGGAGTGACAACCATGCTTTGATATTCTTCACTTTATGAAGACGGAAGTGAGGTAGCCTGTTTCTACGAGCCCTCCTCGTAGAAGTTAAGGAGCTGAAGAACTTCGCGTACATGTATCGCTGCAAGATAAGAAACAAGAACAGCTGTTTAAAATAGAATCATACAACATAAAGATTTCTTACATCATTTCGTCACAAACTCTCTTACAACAGATGAGCCATGTAAGAAGATCATGTCTGGTCAGGCAAAACACAATAACACTTTATGCGTGTCTTGGCGGTAAAACTATCATCTTCGTTAGGCCCGCTACAAAATGTTTCGTAATATGCATTCAAATACCGTACAGTTAAAACTCATAGCTTATTGTAGAATAGAAAATTGAACTTTGTTCAAAAAGGCACCGGCGGGGTGGGGGTATCCACATCCTAACGGTACGCGTCTGGCATTCGGAGGATTTTTGAGAGTATGAGCTTCTTAGCTGATAGAGGTGTTGTTCTTAATAATCATTCAAAATTTCGACAGTGCAAAATAGATCTATTATTAAAATTATGTTCTCAATAGGTTTCGCCAAGTCGGTAAATCGAGATATGCTCACAAGGCAGTACTTCACATTGTGGTCACCAACACCGGGAATAAAAATGGAAAGTACCACCAGGGATATATACAGTGGCATCTCACCATCGGTGCAAATTTTGTTTTAAAGTTTGGACGAAAAGATAAATATTAGAAAATAAATGATGAAATATCATGAATAGTTTTGCAAAATGTGCCTTTTCATCCTATGTCTGCAGCGTAAATTTAAGGTAAAATTTCATCTGGTGCAGAATAAAGTGTCCGTTTTACAAAATGTCCGTTTATAGAAATTTTCTTAAGAGAGTCTGACTGTATAACATCCTGTTCCTTGACTTGTTGTCTGTCTTATGGAAGTGTCCACCTTATACAATGTCCGCTTTATAGAGATTCCACTGCATTATAAGCATGCAGTCACACTTACCTTTTTATAAGTACCTTCAGCAACGCAAAGCATAAAAAACATGCAAAAAGCGGAAGCAATCCTTGCTATCATTGCTATCATTATTACAACTTGTGCCCTGAAAAATAAAAGTGAAAGAAATCATAAATATTTCTTCATGGATTACCTTTACTTTAAATTTTCAAGGCTGGACGAATTACGGAGAATTCATGAAAATAATTTAGCGGATTTAAAAAATTACAAGAAGAACATTGTTGAAAACTTGAAGAAAAACAATACAGTTTGAGAGACTTTTTAAGCGATTTGATTACACCGCACCGTTTAAAAAAATTTCGCGGGGATAAACTCCACCCGCTGGAAAATTCACTAAAAAACGTCTGTGGAGGAGTGTATTTCTATTTAAGCAATACGTAATTTGCGTATCGCTAAAATAGAAATGACCTCCTCCGCAGACGTTTTTCATGATTTTGAGAGGTAGACAAGTAAATCATGATTGGCTATATGTCCCCTTTTCCCATAGACCGTTGCATATCGTGAATAGTCTTACTGTATTGTTGAACCATACAACTGCTGGTAGATTCTCAATAAGCCATCTGAAGTTTGAACTTGTGTATAAAGCTAATGTGTAGAAACGGTATAATATAAGAGAGAGTCAAATGTTTTTATTATGAAGTAGTACCGAACAAACAATCAATAACTCAAAAAAAAATCATGTCAGTGCGAAAAGCAGTATCAGGGGCGGATACAGACTCTTCAAACCACCATGTGAAAATCTCGAACTTTTCCGATTTTCTGATTAAATTTCCCCAATTCTTTCCGAAATTTCTATAAATTTTCCCGATTTTGGTAATTTTAGACTACTTAACAGTGTGAAATCACATAGTCTCTATCCGCCCCTGAGTATCATGAATTCCTTTCAACATTATTAGAAAATTGTTTAGTCGTGTGAACAGTTCAGCATTATACGACGTTCCATAAAGTAAACCGAACCACGTGTACCGACTATACTACCAAAACCGTCATAGCTTCTCGAGCATGGGTGCCTACCTGTTTCACAGCTTGACTAAGCGTATCTTTATGCACAGTGTGTGCTTGATAAACTCGGAACGCCATGGGCAACATACCAATCAAAAGTGCTGACATCATTGAAAATTTCAAATAATCCGACGCGCATCCCGTTATTCGGTTTTCCTAAGGTAATGAACAAAATGCACAATGAAATTCTTTTATCATTTATAGTCCCCCGGATTTGACAAAAAAATGTCGGATAAAAGTGACGAAAAATTCGAGAAGTGACGAAAATGTTGTCCGACGAAAACGTTTGGCCACCAAAATATTTTCTTGCTTTAAAATATTATAAACACTATGATTCGTGTAATTTTTTTTATCAAAATCAAGTTTTAGAAAAAATTGAATTTTCGTCAATTTTATCTTTTGTCCGACGAAAACATTGTTCGTTTTGTCCGATAAGCTACCTATACAATTAAATGGTATGACATTTTGGCCCAAAGGGTCACTCATTCTAATATCAAATATCTAGAAAACCTATCCTTCAAAGACTTACACACACACATTGCTGCTTATACTGACGTTCAATCTCGGAATTTTTGAAAAATCTTTAGAAATTAGAGGGAAGAGGCAACAAAAACGTCAGTAGTTGAAAAACATACCACTTGTTTGACAACTTCAAGACCAATCTCAAAGAAGGTCAATTTCAGCTTCTTGAATGATGTACCATGCCAGATAGATACGGTAACTACAAAAAAGGATAATATCATGTTTATGGGAGACCATAAAACAGAACAAAACTAGAGATCCGTAAGGTCTGAGTAAGGGAGACAGAATAGTTTCTGTGAAAAAGGTGGAGAGAAAAAAACATCCTTGGTTTAATTTCTGTCGTGCTTCTGGAAACACTGTTCGCAAAACCACATTGCAAACTTAATTTGGTCCGAAATGAAGCGAAACATGCGTAAGTTAATCTCGGAAAAAGGTTAACAAATAAACAAAAATAAGTTTCTTACTTTGGTCATTATTACCAACCAGCCTAGCGCTGCTTTGCGATGTTGGTAATTTATTTTCAACAACTCCTGCGTAATATGAAAACAACATGAAATCTGTTTCCGTCGACACCTCGTTTTCAGAAAGCGTCGAGTCCGTCGAATCAGATGATCCAGAATTCTCCTCCTCAGTGGTTGACTCGTCAGGACTGCTAATCTTGCTCCTGTTCCCAGGGCTCTTCATCTTATTGTTGCTGCACTCTGGTACAATGTCATCTTCAGAGGGGTGTAAAGTGGAAGAGGGAGTGTCGTACGCAGAATCTAAATAAAATATTTTATTTTCATTTTAACTTATCGTTGTTTTCATTGACTGGGATCTTAACGTTTAAATTCAATTTGGTAGGGTTTCGTCATGGTAGCGCAAGTTATTTTACGTCACGTGTACGTCATCTTTTGTGAAAGCCTTTATATTACCGTTATGCCAAGCGCCGTTCACATGAAGCTATGACTTAACAATCATGTATTAATATGTCAAGATTTCCATACATGGAAGAAATCAGTCTATATACGGTAATATAAGGGACGTTTAGCACGCTGTGGGATATGAAAAATTCGTAAAGAAGTTAATAAGGAACGAGGAAACTCATTCAAATATAAAAAATAAAATAAGGGGATAATTTTATTACAAAATCAAATTAAAGCTAAGAATATTTCGCATTCCTTAAATTAGGTTTTATGGTTGGCTCGCAAAACTATATTATATGGGAAAGGAGAAAGAGCTTTTATATGCGTTTTTGTTCGTTGTCTTTTTCTAGGATGTCACATTTCAAGGAGTTTTTTTGCTAAAAAATCCGCGGTTCACTTTCCTCGGATTTTCCCCGATCTAAATCAAACCTAAATATTGAATGTCAACAATTTTTCGATTCCTATTCAAAGGAAATTCACCCTATGACATTTTACTTTCCTCTTCAATTTCCCCGATGGATATCCACTATCTATTTAGAATACCAATATATTTAGAAGACCAACCAGAACAAACAAAAATCTGGTCCGCCTTTTTACTTACTCATTTCAGAAGAGTAGAGACAAGACTGACAATGACAGTGTCTAAAGAACAAAAAAAGCGAAAAGTGTCAAGATGTAACAAAAACAACATATAAGGTGTTCAACTGACCTATATCATTTTTCAATAGGCGTTTTCGAATTCCATAGCCGATATCTACCTCTTTCTTAGGTAAAACAGACTCTTCGTCGCTATGGAGCGGTCGCTCAACGCTGTCCTCGCGGCTTGTAGCGCGTTCAGGGCTAGTATCGTTGACTCTTCTTCCTTCGTAGCTTTCAATGCCTTCATCGCTATTTGCGTCGATTTTCCTTCGTGGGCTACCACGCTTTGATGCCTTCTTCCGGTCCTTGTTCCTACCGTGTCGTTTACTTTTGTTAACATCGGTAGACATGCTGAAAACAATATAATAGCAAAATAGAAAAAACTAGTTCAAAAATTACGGTTGACCTTTAGAAATGCTATCACTTATGTCACAGACTCTTGGCGAATTCTCAGAGCCATAATAGCTACCAACTTGAAGCTTGGTATGGTGGTAGAAATTTGTTTAAGGACTACCATTTTGAAAAGTTGTCAAGTGATCAAAGTTTATTTTGCAGACCGGAATCTTAAAAATTGACATTAAACACTCATCATTTTCTTGATCGATGAGATCGAAACTTGGTATGGTGGTAGAAATTTGTAAGGGCTACCATTTTGAAAAGTTGTCATGTGATCAAAGTGTATTTTGCAGACCGGAATCTTAAAAATTGACATTTAACTCTCATTATTTTCTTGATCGATGAGATCGGTGTTAAGGTGTAAAATTTGAAAATAAAAATGTTCCATTCGTCCGATTTTAACCTTCTTTTATCAATTCTAACTTATATTCTTATTAAACCTGAACCAAATTTCATCGTTCAGGAAATATGAAATCGCAATTTCGAATCAAACTCTGATTCAAGCCATCATGGTCCATGGGCGTGGCTCGAATCAGGTGCTTCAAACTATAAAGTATATAATTAAAAATTATGCTTTAAGCACTTGGCCAATACCGGCTATAAAGGTCAATATTCATATCTAACAGCAGAAAAAACAACAAAGGAAATTGTGATGAAACCTTCGCTTCTTGTTGTTTTTCTTCAATTTATGAGCTATCGGTTTGGTGAAATTGGATGACACCACATGGATATAAAGTTCCCCAACTAAAAACATTACCTAAAAGATGCAGAAGAGAAAACAGATTATATGTGACAGTCTATGGGAAAAGGGGGCGTAGACATTATTACTGCGATCCTACTCCACTCGCTGGCAAAATCACTAATTGCGTGTCGTTTAAAAAAAAAAAGACCTCCTCCGCAGACGCTTTTTCAAGATTTTAAAAGGCAATCAAGTAAATTATGGTTGGCTTTATGTCCCCTTTTTCCAGTAGACCGTCACATATTAAATTCGATTACATTAAATATGAATCCTAGTCGAAGCCGAGTGGTTAACGTGTAGCTTCGTTCAACGCTTTCACCAGACTTTCGGTAGTATAAATTAGCAATTGTCATCGCAAGAAGGTCGAGGACGCGCAAAATTTAAAACTAGACTTAAGTTTCAAAGTTCCGGGCTTAAATAACTCGATGACGGACCGACATCTTCGGTTAATTGTTCAATTTATCTTGAAATCTGGATGACAACTACCTTAATACTTCGGTAAGAATTCGCGCGGATTTTTCTTTGTGGTCTTTAAAAAGATTGCAATTTGCGTTGGTCTAATTTCGCGGTTCCAAGTGCGAAAAGTAGAAGGAAAGGCTTACCATTAATGGCACAAATGCTTCCGGCCATGATACATCCTGAAATCACGTAAGAAAACATAAATATACATTAGACGGTCTTTCCAAAAGTTTACCCTTATCCGCCATAATTTACTCTGTGTCTTATTTTTATTAACTGCGACTGGGTAAAAACTCTTGTTTGTTGCAGGTAATAAACAAATAATTAGTCGCTATAATTGCGCGAACACGCCTTCTTAATATCATCACAATTACACTCTTGCGGATAGACTCTTGAATGCTTCAGACAAAAAAGGTCCTGCCTGATATTCAGTTCCGCTCCCTCTTTTAACCATACGCTCCGCTGTAAACACGGTTTGGAGAAAGACGAACTGAGAGGAAACGTCAATTTCTTTGATGAAGTGCGTATGCCGACGTACGCACTAGTTGCGTGTCATTGCTACTGAAACTAGAGGCGCCATGCAGTAAAAAAAAATATCTACAGATAGACTTAGTGAATTGATAGTGATTTGGAATTTTAACTACGGAAGGCGAAGGCTTGGTGAAAGAATGTAACTTGGGACATTTGAATTGAGTTCAAAGCCAATGGACCACAGATCCGAAATTAAAATATAATAAGCTCTTCTCGGCTATTAGAGTGATTAAGTCCGAAACCCGACACTTTTCCCACATGGACTGGATAGCTCAATGGTAGAGCAGTTGCACTAGTAATGCATAAGTCGTGAGTTCGAATCTCACTTCAGTCCTCAGTTTTCCGAAATTGAGGGTTGATCACTTAGCGTTAGGCACTCTTAAAGCGTTAATGATAATGTTTGAAATAAGTCCTCTGAGGATGATCATGATACAACGAAAAGAGTTAACCGAATAATGAAAATTAATGTTAATTCGTTATTAAAAATATTCGAATGAACAAAAAGAACCCAGATGTAATAACATGTGTTTGTGATGAGTGTTGCGAAACGATCACTTTTAGCCAACTTTTTATAAGCCTTACTTTTTTTAAATTGAATGTTGTGGATGCGATTTTTTTATTATAAATTATAAATTTCATGCTCTTTCCAGTGGTATAGCTTTTATTTTATTTTATTTTTTATTTTCCATTTTATTTAAAGAAAAAAAGAAAAACATTCCTCGAAAAGGAAAACTTACCACTAGTTTTTCATCCGTCTGGTAGAGAAAATAAATTACTAAACCAAAAAGCTGCAGAAAATAAAGACAAATAAATAGCCACACCCATGTCGAGATTTGCGACTTCCACCTGCAAACGAGATCGAAACAGAAAACTTTAAAATAAATAACATTTGTTGGTTTTCGATGACGTACAATGGTTGGACTCCCTATAACTCGGACAATCAAGAGCACAGAAAATGGTTTTGAATGGAGCAAATGAAACGGTTCTACTTGTTACAGTTTCGAATTATGAAAATTTGAGAAACGGAAAGTCTACTGTTTTATTTCTGATACCAGGGAATTCGGCACCTTTCAGTTTCATTCGACTCAATCCCTAGACCAGGGTTCCACTAATACAAACGGCGAAAGGGCAAATAACGAATCAAGAGACCAATTTTGGAAGAACAAGGTCTTCACATAAATGTTGTATTTCGAGTAAAATTTAGAAAAAAATCTTTCCTTACCAATGATAGTATGCGGGAAAAAAAGCAATCTTCAAAAATCCATTTGCTGTAACTAGTGTCCAATGATACCCAGGTTTCGATTTGGTGAAACTTGAACCTAGCATAGGAGAATGAATTTTTATACACATTGTTTACATCTTAGAGAGTGAGGTCATTTAAATCGTTTGATAGACCCTTTCAGAGGCATGGCTAATCCCATCTACAGCTTACGTTACCATCTTGTTTTAGGGGGATGCAATTTGGACTTTGGACACAATTAAATTAACGTTTTATGCAATTTCTTTTACATGATCATTGCTACCTCTTGCCTTTTTTCCTCATGACGACCATTATTTATCGGGTCTGATCTGCATCCCAAAACAAGATAACTACACTTTCTCCGAAGGGGTCTATTACAGAATTAGTTTACACAACACACTAGTGAGTTTTCTGAACGACATCGATCCATGGGCTATAGCTCTTGATGGAAGCATTTTGTAATGGTGTTTTCATAGCCAGTCAATGAATATCCCAGTATAATCCTCGTAAATTGGTGTATATCGTTTGTTTTCATTTATATTTCATACAACCATGAAGCTTTCCAAACTAGATATCCATGTATGTTGTTGGAAGAATTTTGTAATACTGTTTGTGTAATATCTCATTGAATATTCTTATATAATCCCTCGGCGTTTTGCAGTTGTAAAAAAGAGGCGGTGCAGTACAAAAAATAAATTGAGAATTTTGCATACAATAATCTTTCTTTGAACGGGCAAAACAGGTGAATTTATAGGGTTGCCGATGGAACACATACACCTTTCATGTAACGTTTCTTTTTTTGTAGCATCTGCCGAAGCTGTTTTTCGGTTCTAGTTTTGTCAAAAGCTCCGGTGAAAGGTTTTCATCTTAGTCAGGAAACCTTCCTCTCACTTTCCTACTTCACTCGCCGAGCGCGTAGCGCAAGCGTCTCGAACAACCCAAAAAAATGACTTTCTACAAAATGGATACTTGAATAGGATTGGCCAAAAAATGACAGTTTCAGAGTAATTAAGAGAACAGTCAAGTGCTATCTGATTCGCTAATATTACGACAGCAAATTTTAGATTTGATTTGGCCTGTACTAAACTCTTTCTCCTTTGGAAGAGTTTTTACCTAAACTATTTTCATCTCATCGGACGAACGAAAGTTTGGTTTAAAGTTTATAAGTTAGTAATGAGATCATTAAAACATTTGATGAAAAATAAAGTTCGATTTATTACCTCTTATCAAATCAACATCCAACAAATCTGTGGGGAGCTTTGCAACACTTGAATTTTCCGAAATCTAAAAGGAAAATAAGAAATAGGACATTCAAACAACATATTTCTAAGATCTTAAATGGAAAATATACACAACATGCGGCTTTCTAGGGCAGGTAGAGTTGATGTCAAAGCAACACATGGCTTTTAGGATTATCTCGGGTCATCTAATACGAAATCGAATTTGAGAACTGAATTTAATTACATACGCAATCAATTGTCTCACTTTTGACGGGAGAGTGATAACAGCAATATCTTAACAAATCTTACCTGAGGAATAGACTGTTTTTCAACTATAATTTCCCAATTGGCTTTGTCATATGTGCCGATCTAAAGACAGGTAAGAATAAAAACAGATTCTGATAAAATTACTAACAACAGATTTTTGATATCGTTATGACGGCTAAGTAGTCTACCTGTAATTGAAAGCTAGTCTAAATACTCTCTTCTCCACTTCCAACCGCTTTGCAGAGGCGTCCGACGAGCGAAACGAAGTTTTTTATAGCTTTCCCGGCCGTGAATATTCCCGCGCAAACCTTGATGCTACGAAGCAACAAGTTTCAAGTATATTTGGAAGTTTGTTGATCGTCATACAAGATATTATAATTTCGTCGGTGATAGTACTGTGCTTTGTTTGTCTACCCTTTACGGTCGCTTTTACGTCAGCCCTAAATAGCGTTAAATTTTGGCTTTACGGCGTTATTGATACAACCCGAATATTGGGGTCGGCGTTAAAAGGACGAAAAATCTGGAAATTTTCACAAAATTTGTACATAGTTGCTTTGATTTCGAAGCATGGTTTTTCTTGTACACAGAGTAACAGCTGAAAAAAAGCAATATTTTAAGAAATCCACTTTTAAGCAGATTTTATGAGGATTCAACTAAGGAATAATGAAGAATTAACTTTTTCCCCTTTAATTCTTTTAGTTGTGTAAAACTCGGCTCTATAACTTAGTGTTAAAACAAACACATTTTTTTTATTTGATTTTATCTCGGGATGAATTTAATTTCTTGTTTTTTAACCTAGGTGATTTGAAATTTCATCTCGCTTAAAATTGTAAGTTGTAGCCTACAAACAATGGGCTTTTCCAGAAAAAAAACTCTATGTTGAGGATATCGGACGTCCAGGGGGTCTCACTGTCACAAATTATGGACGTCCAGGGGGTGGAGCTTTGCTGAAAAGCGGAGTTCCAGGGGGTCTTACCTATAAAAATTGACACTGGAAAAAATGGATGTCCAAGGGGTCTCAATGTGAAAGTAGGGCAAATCCAGGGGGTTGAAGAACTATTTTTTGGACATCCAGGGGGTCTTGATATTTTTCGTGTAAGTCCATATACTCAACATAGGGTAAACAGATTTTTTCTGGAAAAGCCTAATCATTATAAGGCCCTTGACTCTATGATGAATATTCATGAGTAAACATGATCTAAGACTGAATGACGACTGCAGTAATTTATCTCATATAGCCCTTTAACATGACGCAGGTTCGATTGTCTAGTCTAGTCTGTATTTATGGTTAATGTAAAAATTGCTGAAGAGACAGATTGCTAGTTTTTGGCTTTAATTTGACCCCAAAAAGAGTTTTGCTAAAACACCAAAACAAGTGAAGAAAAAAAAGCAAAACCCCAAACACATTACTCCAAACCATCCATTTACAATATACGGGAGACGTCATCTCATTAGAATGTCTCATATAACTTCATAATCTGCAAAAATAATCAAAAAAACAAAATTCCGTCGGACCTCTATTTGTCAGAGCAGTATTGTAGGGCGACGGCAATAGCTGCCGTACTTGATGCGCTGTCTCTGAGAAACATGTAACAAAAACGTGCTATTTACCCTCTTTTGGAATGTATTGATAGCTCCATGTAAGCCTAAAGCCATATGCTACAATAAACCTTCTTTGTTTTCTTCCTCTTCTCGTTGGAGCCCAAATCAAAATCAACAAGTTCGAGAATATTGATCGATTAAAATGGTTGTTTCTGGTGTCACGTGATGAGCTCCTTCTTGTTGATTCTATGTGTTGTATTGCTGTACCAAGAAAATCCACATACAAGCAAATTCTATAAACAAACTAACACCAATGAACTTCCGTCTGCTGTGGTTCGTCTTGTTTGACTGAATTTCAGTTATTTTAGTTTTTATATTATTTCACCTAAGAATTAAGAAATCATGCAGGCCATTAATTACGTTGATCATTAAAAAATAATAAAAATGTCAAGAATGCGTAATTGAACATTAATTATCAACAACATTGCATCAGCGTAGTTTCGTCCACATAAATATAGCTAAAAACCAATCTAGATTTGCAGTCTCACGTCCGCAATGTAATATCCTACTTAGCGTGAATATACTGTTTATCATTCGCGATAGCTGACGAACAGCTAAAATGTTTAAACATTAAAACCAGTATGATTATAGTGTCATTAGCGAGGTTAAGCAAACCAAAATCTAAGACGTACCGCCCGCAAAATTAAACACTGACCGATTGCCCCGTTAGAAATTTGTAAAGCATTACAATTTCCAAACCATCTGAGCAACGTTTACGTCGTAGATTTTGGTTTGCTTAACCTCACTATTATAGAGCGTTACGGAATCATGATATAAGAAAACAAAGTGGACATTATCAAACTGCTAAGCCCCTTAAAATTCCTTTAGACGACGCGTTTGTGCTGTCAATACAACATTGCTGTAAGATTTGTGTTCGACCTCTCGGGCTTACCTCCATAATGACAGCGTTACAAATTAAGTACTTGAGCAAGAGTAAAAATAGCTACATAATTCAAGTTAAGCCTTGATATTCTAGTCAACTCTCAAATTGTTTTATTCCTATAAAGAGACATTTTCAACAAACAAAATAACTAACAGATCAACGTATTAAGAGCTGAGCAGCTTAGCAGGATCGACCTAAACTTAACTTGTTATGTAAGTATAACTTTCATAGTAGAATGATGTAAAAATTCAGCAGAAACGTACTGTAGCTACCAATCAGTTTATCGTACAGACATTACACCAATTGCAGTTCGCTCCTTCACGAATACTAGTCGAGTGAGCCGGTCTTTAACATAGGTGAACAGTGCAATCAGAAATCCAATCCATTACTAAAACCGCATTGCTCTTTGACAACTGTATACAAAAACAGACACATTCTAAATTAAGCCTTGACATCCTAGTCAACTCTCAAATTATTTTATTCCTTTCGCAACAGAGATATTTTCAACAAACAAAATAACTAACAGATCAACTTATTAAGAGCTGAGCAGCTTAGCAAGATCGACCTAAACTTAACTTGTTATGTAAGTATAACTTTCATAGTAGAATGACCTTAAAGTTCAGCAGAAACGTACTGTAGCGTATAGGAATTACACCAATTGCTTTCAAATGACTACGAAGAATACTTTGAACCAACAACATTTTAAGGACAGTAATATAATGTCAAAAGGGGGTATGATTTGATATAATTCCCTATTATTCTTTGGAGAGCCCCACAGAGATAGTTCGCTCCTTCAAGAGTATTAGTCGACCTAGCCGGTCTTTAACAAAGGTGAACCGTGCAATCAGATATCCAATCCATGACTAAAACCTCATTGCTCTTCGACAACTATATACAATAACAGACACATTCTAAAGGACTTTTACTAGTGAAAAGCATGACTTGTTCCCCTTATGTTAGAAATACAATTACAATTCATAAGGTTACCTTTACACAAGGCCAATTGTTTACCTTAAATAGAACAAAAACTCTTTACCGCGAGTATTATTTTTCATTCCGGCTTTCATGTAAATGAGGCATTAAAATGGAAGGAAGTCATTGAACATTAATTCTTCTGTTTAACTAATAAGTTTAAAGAGAAATTTGGTATTCAAAGAATGGATTTTGTAATACAATGCCAAATATCTATGCCAGAAATTGGTGAAGTTCAAATTATAAAAAATCATAAATCTTCACATCAAAGAATGCTTTCTGCTTAAGCAATTACCACTGCTTTTCCGCCTTGTACTGTAAGACACCGCACCGCTTGTTCGAATCCTACACGTATAAGACGTCTTTGAGACGTTCATAACTAAGTTATAGGTCGTTAAAATATGCTTCTCCCTTGCCTCTTAAAAGAGACCAAACTGTTTCCTTTCAATCCGTCATTAATAAAGCGCCTAAAGAACGTCTTCGAGACATCGATGACCCGTTAAAATGGTGCCCACTCAAATTTTCGTTTGAAATTCAAGGACATTCCAGGACATTTTAATATTTTTTTCCAGGACAAACACCAAAAAATTTCATGACATTCCAGGAAAAATAAGTTTTCATGAAAATTGAAGGACATTCAGATAAGAAATGCCCGATATTCGATCGCTATAAAACCTAAAACATTAGATAGGAATTAATCGATTCATACAAAAATCGAAAAAAAAACATTTTGATTTAAACTGTAAACTGCTGAAGTTTAAGACCTGATTTAAGAAACATCTAAAACTATTTTCCATTTCCCAGGACATTCCAGGACACAAATGCCTAAATGGCCTAAAAGCAAGGACATTCCAAAACTTTCAAGAACAAAATTGAAATTAATCCAGGAATAATCCAGGAATTTCCAGGACAGTGGGTTAAAAACAAGGACGTTGAGTATCACCAGAGTTGCGAATCCATTCTTAAAGAAATGCCAAGCAGCTTCGCACCAGATACAAAAGACAACACTGCTTGCCTTAATCTAGTAATCCCTAGATTAATCCCTACTAGCCAATCATGTCGCTTTGTTACGCGCACTATTAACCATTCAGCGTATCTATTTTTAACAATCGAAGTTT
>JAUBWS010048412.1:0-14265 GCA_032270445.1 Darlingtonia californica | reverse complement strand
CCGACATATAGAAAAGTTATTGAAAAAGCTGCCGATTTTTCTAACGCTTTGTTTTAATTTAAATTTCTTTTAAAACAGGATTCGAATCTGAGATTTTGAAATGTATTGACAGAATATTGGATAAATGTCAAAAGAATCTTGCTAGCAAAAGACGTCACAAGACGTCGTTCGACGCTGAACGAACGTCAAACGACGTCAAAACGCAGATTCAGCTGACTTCGAAATGTTGTAAATTTTTTAACGAGTCATCATGCATGTAACATCCTGTCAAATGTAAAAAAATGCTGGATTTAATCGTTTGAATCTGTTTAATTAGACATTTATTGTACCTCTACAGGACATCATTCCATTCCCTGTAAACCCAGCTTTGCAAGAACATGAATAATTGCCATGTAAGTTTGTACAATTTGCATTGTCTACACATGGATTGGTAATACATTCATCAATGTCTAAAGATTAAAAAGAAGAAACTTAGACTATGCGCAGACCATAATTTTTAAAACTTTTCCTCCAAAGTATACAATTTCAGGGTCTTTTCAAAAATATCACTGACGTCAGCTAAATTTGTAGTGAAGTCAGCAAAACTATTTGTTACTTTATCTCAAAGTTTATGGCGGAATTAATGGATTCTCATACTTTTATGCAATTCCTAATAATTGTACGAAAACCTGTACTTGTGTTAAAATAAAAATTCCGAGTACTCACCAGTACAACTTTTTGAAGCATCGCCAGAAAAACCAACCTTACATTGACATGTGTTATTACCATCAAGATTTACACATTCCGCATTAGACCCACATCCATTTACAGTACATTCACCTAAAAACATGATGAAAATAAAATAAATTTTTGAAGAGACTTGACTTTTCTGTGTCATCTTGTAGATCTGGAAAAATCTTTTTCTCATTAATTTATTTAGAAACTTTCTACTGAGAAACATTTTCCTCTAAATTTCCTGTGCTAGTGACTATGGCTTTGAAGAAAGGGATGGTGTATTAGTTTTCTATATAAAAGAGTTTGTTTTAAGAATGCAACACCACTTTCTAATTAAATTGAACCCTCCCTCCCTGCGGTGATCAGAAATTGAAAATAAAATATGATTGAAAGATGCAAACCTAGCTTATCGTAAGAAAGAATGTTTCCTTACAAATTCTAAATGACGAGAGTTTTAGTTGTGCCGCTGAAAAGGGACTCTTTCTCGAAACGACGTGATAATTTAAAAGCAGCATCAATATTTGGTAGACCGGTCCTTTTTCGGCAATTTTTTAAGAAAGTTTAAAAGTAAGATAATGACCGTGACGTATTCATTAAACAACACTGTATTTGGAGAAATCTAAATTTACCTATTATCTTGATGTTGTTAACTTCCGAAGTGCCACAGCTACGAATGAACATTACATATCCACTGCTGTGATTGGAGTTTGTCGTGTATTTAAGGTCACCGTCAATGTAAAACTTTACTTCAGTAGTTTCATTGAGTTCAAGTTTGACTTTTCGAAAGGTTTGGGGTATTCCCATAAAACCTATATTATCACCTGGAAAAAAACGCCACATATTGTGAGATGCACCATGCATAATTTCCAATACAATTTCATCGTTATATCCGTCGGTAGGAAACATTGTTATTGATACACAATTAGCATAATGAACTGGTTGTAATTCGGCTTCCACAGTTATAGGCCGTTTGTATATTTTCTTGCTCCGAAGATAGCTTTCGGCGTAAAGTTGCATATAACCGATATCATATTGGTCAACAAAACCAGATGAATAAAAATCTTTCAAGGACAATGATATCATATCACCTAAAAAATAAAATAAGAGCTATACATAAAATTTAATTAGCAGATATAGAATACGTAAAAATTGAGATTTTTTATTAACTCAAGGTAATTGTTATTCTCCGATGCGTTTCGGAGTACGAGAGTTTATAAATCAAAAATCTGATAGCGTTATTCCTAATGTCTATGCATATACATATTTATAGGTTTTCACTAAAAATGGTAACTTCACATCTTGAAGCTCCCGTTCTTTTGTCTCTTCGAAACATTGCTCTTCCTCTCAAAAAAATCGATTTTGATCCGCAAAATTCATATTAAATTGATTTTTATATACTTTTGAACCAATTAAAACGCTTTCACCAATTAAAACGCTTTCTATCATTCAAACATTAAAATTAGAAACAAACGAATTCAAATGTTTTAATTGCATAACAAAAGAATGACTTTTTCGAGTTTTGGGATAAACATGAATAGTTAGCTGAAAAAAATAAATAGAACCGGAAAAACGGGAAAACGCATAGTTTAACCATTTCACACACATAGAAAAGGTTTTAGTCGATAAAACACACAACATGAGAGAAAAGTGTCAGAGGTCACACGCTAAAATAGTGTTGAACCACGGGAACATTCCCCGCCCCTCCTCTTAACTTTGGGCCTTGCTTTACAACATTTGGTTGGATCTCTGAAAACGTCGCCAAACGTAAATTAACGTTGTCCAAGCCACGATATATTTACAATATGAATAAACTATGAAATATAAAAACGAAAAAGCCGGAAAACGCATAGTTTAAACATTTTGAGCGCTTAGAAAAGGTTTTAACAAACAACACGAGAGAATAATAGAGAAGCATTTATGCCAGGGGTCACAAGCTACAATATTATTGAGCAACGGGAATCTCCCCCGCTCCTCCCCTTCAACATATCCGCACACCTTATTACTATGATTATCATAGTAAGTGCATTTGCCGTTATTTATATGATTATCATAGTATTAAGGTGCAGGCCTCCGGCGTCATCTTTAGAATTCAATTAAGAAATTATTCAATTAACAACTATAGAGATTATTTAATTAAGATAATTCAAATTTAATAAACTAAAAAATAAATTGGGCCCAATTTATTATTAAATTATTAAAAGAAGCCATTCACATCAGCCTTATTCATTGTTACAAATGCTTGTGGTTTTATCATGGGGAAATTCCCTAACACGCCCAATTTATTATTGAATTTTTATAAGAAGCCATTCACATCAGCCTTATTCATTGTTACAAATGCTTGTGGTTTTATCATGGGGAAATTCCCTAACGACATTTATTAATATATTCGTTTTATTAATACCCGAGTGAACAGTGCCCCTGCCCGGATGAACAGTGCCCCTACCCGGGTTTCTAACTTTTGTTAAATCCTAATACTATGATAATCATATAAATAACGGCAAATGCACTTACTATGTTGTCCCCTTAGCTTCAGACTTTGGTTTGCAACACAACAAATTTCTAGCTATGTACAGTAGTGTGGCGGTTAAAACGTTACGCTCAATACAGTAAGGAGTTGTAATAAAGATGTAATAAAGGAGTTCAACATGATATCTTGCCACACAGTGTTTTACTTAAATGTTTCATTGTTGGGATCTTTTCATAAAGTGGAAATAACTTGAAGAACATTTGAAATTGGTCAAGTCGGGTACAGTGTGTACTTTAACTTTTTTTACTATTATTTAATTGCTTGGCACTAATTTTAAAGAATCGATTTCCAGGAGTTTTTTGAGTTTTTCAACCGATATGTATGGATGATCACTACGTTCATCATCCAACAAGGTCAACACACTATACATTTTCAGCAAAAAGAAATGCCAAATTGTAGTGTTTTTTATGGGTATGTAATGTTTTGTACAATTCTCCGTGCAATGTTTCAATATATACCGAAAAAAAAACTTGTGTAGATCTCATACTTTATTTGTAATGAATTTTTCGGATTTCGCGGTTTTTGTCCATCTCCACAAAATTTCGCGAAATTTTATTCTATGAGGAATTAAAATTGCAGGCATCAGCAAAATGAAATCCGCGCGAAATATAAAAGAAAGATCTGCGAAATTTTTCGAGATTTCTTAAAATCATGTTGAGTGCTGTAAATATTAGATTTTAGACCACTTCACATTTTTTGTTTAAAAGTAATTAAAACACAATAAATTCTATGAGGATGTAGCTAAAATTTGTAAATTTTATTCATGCAAAGTTAGTTAAGCTGTTTATATCTCTTTTTTTTCATCCAAATTTCTTCGCCTTGCCTAACGGGAAGGGTTTGTGTAAAAGATAATCAACGACAAGGTATATTTTCTTGTTAGTTGTTATTTAGAAATAAGTTAATTGCCAAAAGACTAATA
This sequence comes from Darlingtonia californica, assembly GCA_032270445.1. Classification (NCBI taxonomy): domain Eukaryota; kingdom Viridiplantae; phylum Streptophyta; class Magnoliopsida; order Ericales; family Sarraceniaceae; genus Darlingtonia; species Darlingtonia californica. The sequence goes on along the minus strand of JAUBWS010048412.1, from coordinate 10,105 downwards.
AAATATGGATTTAGTACAAAACACGACTTATAATTTATGTTGGTTTCTCCAAGAATAGGCAACGAAATAGTCTGCAGAGATACATTTACTTATCATTTGACACGGGTAGACGTTGTCGTATATACAAATTTCATATGAAAACATAGACTCGCCAGCCTGTTCCTTTTCCGAAAGAGCCGAAAAAACGGGAAATATAATCCGAAACGGGTAAATCGGATATAAGTGCCGTACGGAAATTGCGAGGAAGGAAAAGGGAGTGGTACAGCTTGTTCGAGAACGAAAATTTTAAACAATAGGAGGAACCAGGATCTTGACGTGTGAGAATGAATAGACCGTCCGTAAGACAAGGGGGACGGCCATCACATTGCGGATGAAAATATTCAGAAGTGTTGGCTTTTTTTTAAAAATCATGCACACAATTTTTGCATGTACAGGACTATCGTAAAGCTTTTTTGAAAAAACATTGTTATTGATTCTGACTGAAAAAATGTTTTGTGTGCCTTTTGCCTTTTGCTTGAGGGAAAAGACTGCAAAAGACTCATCAATAGCTTTAGCCTATTAATATTGCAATATATTTTTTTATCTTTCTTACAGTATATTACATATATAGTGTCTGAAAAATATTCCTCGATGGCTGAGCTGGAAAATAAAAACTTATAAAAAAGAAACAGGGTTGTTTGAGAACTACAAATTGACAGTCTCCATCGCTGCGCTTTTTTAAGTTTACGCCGCTTTATCTATGGCTTAACCCTATTCGGTATGGGGGGGGGGGGCATTTTGTCCCCTCAGTCATACTTTGTCAAACATCTTCCGAAATAATTAGTGTAGCTACTTGAAAATTTCTGACAAATAATATTTATCTATTTTACACATTTCCCAAAACAAAATTAGAATCATACATCAATTGATTGGATAGTTATGCTTAAAATGAGGTTGCAAGTTATAAGATTGTAAGGGGTTTGAATACAAAACATTGAAATTTTTGAAATGAAATAACTTTTCATAGAGAAATGATATCACAATGAAACTTTGTACACGTACTAACATTAACAAACTAAATTCGCTGACATCAACAAAATTTTAATGACGTCACAAATTCAAAATGTCGCGGAAAGTAAGAAAAGAAATTTTTGAAATATTTGTCGTGCTTTACTTGCGCAAAACTAACTTTTTGTCAAAATCGTATACATATCTCTTTCAGATCAGCATATACAGCTTTCCAAAGTTATATATAGAGTTTTACCGTTTTGGCGCCTTATGATGACGTCATCGAACAACAATGGTAGCCATTTTGAATTTGATATAAATTTCCTGCTATTCTTATAGAGTGGTACCTCTCTACCACATTTGGTAACTGCAGCATGCTTAGTTGTCAAGATAAGAAAAAAGCCCAAAAAGCCCATACTGAATAGGGTTAAGAAAAATGATAGACTAGTTAACTAGTAATGAAAACACTGAGAGTATTGATTTTCAGCACATACTTATCTAGAGAACTTTTACAAAACTTAAGTCATATTGACCTATATGCCTAGTTTTTTTTTACACTTTAATCAAAACGAGCATATAATTGTCTAATTACAGACATAAGCTATTGTGTGAATAATTATCATGATTATGAGTTCCTGAGAATACAATTTATATGAAACAAAGGATGAGGATAACTTGATATCCTGTTAGGCAGAAATAATCACTGGTACTATACTTCATATCTATTGATTGATTGATAGATTGATAAATACATACCTTACTGCGCAATTTGTCGGCATTTTAATAAAAATCTCTTAGATGTTATCAACTCAATAATATGGATTTATGTTTTTTTTTGTTTTTTTTTTCGGGATTTCAAAATGACCTGTGCTGAGGAATGCCACTAATAATAACGTCAGTAGTTTAATTAGCACTGCAGGCAAATGTCTGGTTTATAATCTCCAATCTTTTGTTTCCTTTATGGCGTGAAATTCCTTGCAACTAAAAAATAATAATCTGAAATTATTGAAACAACATTTGAATTAAATATATAAAGAAATCAGGAACATTGGAAACAACTAACAACAATGTACTTTATTTCGTAATTTTCAATTGAACATTTTTAGATCAAGCAGGAAAGACTTCTTGTATTGTGACATGCTCAGACAGGGGTAGATCTAGGATTTTTAAGAAAAAGTACTAAAAACAAACAAAATTTTGAAACCAGTTCATTTCAGCTGGGAACAAAGCTAAAACTCCAAACAATTGTAAAAATTTTCATTTTCAAGATTTAATAATTTCTCATTAAACTTTTGGCTGCGCTGTGTTCTTTAAAAAATGGAAAATGTCCAAAATGTTTTTTGCATTTTTTAAACTGTCAACTTGAATTTCTGGACACTGGAATGAGATAAAATTACTTAATGGCTTAGAAGTTATGGGCTTTCAAAAAGATAGTGGTATTTTGGTCAATTTTGGACGCATGTATGCGTCCTTAAGACTCAAAAGGTTAACCTACCCTGCAAAAAATATAAATTGTAAGGCCCTGTCGCATAAAGTCAAAACAATTTTTTATAAGAAACATATACTTAATAACAACGTGAGTGAAGAATGCAAAAATTTTAATCGGTTCATAAAGATAATTGTAATCATATATATTTATATGCACAGTTAAAGAACAGCACGATCATCAACAGCACAATTTTGTGTGAAACTTCAAAACCATTCAACATACAGTGATGCATATATGAGACGTATATCATATTATACCACTAAGAAATAATTATATAAACTAAGTTGAAGCTTTATGGCTAAAGCTAATCTTTATATCAACATATTGAATCAGAAATTGAGTAAAAAGTTTTGTCAAATTTAGACGTCTTCGGTAAATGATTTAACCCTATTCAGTATGGGCTTTTTGGGGCTCTCTAAGTATGGGGGGGGGCATATGGTCCCCCCTACTTATCTTGACAACTATGCATGCTACAGTCACCAAATTTGGTACGTAGGTACCACTCCATAAAAGTAGCAAGAAAATCATATTAAATTCAATATGGCTACCATTGTTGTTCGATGTTGTTCGATGACGTCATCACAAGGCGCCAAAACGGTGAAACTCTATATATAACTTTTGAAAGCTGTATCTGCTGATCTAAAAGAGATATTTTTGTTCTGCTTTGATTTGTGAATAGTCAAAAGAATTGTCTTTCGTAATTAATCCATCAGATTTTGAAAAAAAGTTAGTCCAAAAATTTAACTTTTCTTATTTTTTGCGCCATTTTGAGTTTGTGACGTCATTAAAAATTTTTTTCATGTCAGCAAATTTAGTTTGTTAATGTTAGTACGTGTACAAAGTTTCATTGTGATATCATTTCTCTATCAAAAGTTATTTCATTACAAAAATTTCAATGTTTTGTATTCAAACCCCTTACAATTTTATACCTTACAAGCTCATTTTGAGCATAACTATCCAATTACTTTATTTATGATTCTAAATTTTTTTGAAAAATGTGTAAAATAGATAGATATTACTTGTCAGAAAATTTCAAAAGCCTACGCTAATTATTTCGGAAGATATTTGACAAAGTATGACTGAGGGGACCAAATGGAGCCATGAGCTCTACCGATTATCGATATATGCATGAATAAAATCTCGAAAGATATAAGTAAATGATGACTTCAGCATGTAGCATCAAGTCAACAATAAACATCCATGTATAATAATTGTTTTTCGTGAATTTATTATGCTACAGTTAAATTTTCAAAATTGACACAGTTTCATGCAAGAAAAATGAACTGTCATATACAATCACTTGATTGTTGACCTGATTCAAGTAGAATAGTACAATTGAGTAAACACTGCAATGTTTTCCAGCTTTATTAATATTTCCCCACTTTAGGGGGGAAATAGTATTAGAAAGAGTGCGAGTTTTTCGTGATGCGCAAAAATTGACAAGTTCGTGTATTTTTTACACCAGATCAAAAGCTAGCGTGTGGGGCCGGCTGATAGCAACTAGTAGCAACTATGAGTTTTGAGAAAACACAATCACATAGTTATATATCTTATCATATTTTTGAAATTTCAAGCTTTACAATCGACTAATTGCTTTCAAAAATTGGGAAAATAGACAGCGTACATAAAGACGGAAGAGAAAGTTTCGTTGGAACCAGTGGACACTGGAAAATTTGATGACCAAAAATCAACAACAACAAACACAAAAACACAATGTTGACCAAGTCGAAGAAGAAGAGCTTGCAACACCGGTTCAACATGTCTCACATGTTTCGACTGCTTCTTGTACAAAGGTTAAACCTATTTTCACTGACTGACACTCAAAAACAATCAGACAATAACATAACTGGTTACCGCTTTGTTGATATATATTATATGCATTTTTTAACTTCTGTCCAAATTGATCGTCTCAAAAACTATTATGGAATTGCGCAGTGAGGTCAAATGTAGGTGATTTAAAAGGGATGCAACAAGCTGTACGTGCTGCTCTCTTTCACGTTGTGTCCTCACGAAAAAACAACTACCATGACACCTACTGCCCGAAAGGTGAAACTTCCCGGTGCAAATCTCAACGCAACAAGGCTTTGGGTACATCAAATTACAAGCCAGGTGCTGGTATGCCACTTTCAGTGATCAAGCATGTCATACCTGTGTTTATAGACTTGAGTGATGAAAATCTATTGAAGAAGGGCCTGCATTGACAGACATACAAAAAACAGCAACAAGAGTTTCAACTTTCTCTGATATGGGAACGATTGCCAAAGTTCACATTACGTGATGCTTCCGAATCTACGCTTTGGAGCATATGACGCTATTGCTCATTTTAATATTGGAAAACAAAGTGAAAGTACATATGCTATTTTCAAAAGATTAAACATGGATCCTGGACAATACATGATAAAACAATGTTGCGAATTGAATAGGAAGCAATTTTTTTACAGTGCGCACAAAGCAAAGAACAGTGTGAAGAAGCTCCGTAAAATCATCCAAGGCCTGGCCAAAAGCAGCAATTGACAAAACTGATGCAGAAGAAGGAAATCTTTACAAAGCTGGGGAATTTGTATTGAGTGTTTATGTTAGTTTTTTTTCGTATGTCGTTTATACTCTGACTTTTAACAGGTTTTTCTTAAATGTTGATTTTTTAAGTTCCCGGCTCTATTGGGCTTTTCCCTTTTTTATCTGTACAGGGGTACACTGCCTCTTCCAGACACTTCCACTGAATGCTACTCACCATTTTGAAATGAAATGTCCTCCATCCTCCCGCCTCTCTCTCGGCGCTGCGCTTGTGCGCGTAAAGGCCAATGCCAGAATTCAGGCTAGTTTATAACAAGGAGCCATTAGAATTTTACAAGATTATTAGCCAAACAGCGTCAAAGTTTGAAAATTTGAATATATTTTAAGCCAATCTATAAGTTTTTGTAAGCTAAAAATGTTCCCCTGGTTTGGGGCTTAAAGCGCCCCCCACCCCCTGCTCAAAATTTTCCTCGCTTCGCTCGCTCAATTTCATGCATTCAAATTCTGAAAAGTTGGCAAGTATGCGTCAGTGGCTGGATAACTGAAAAACCAAAAATCCCTTACCCACTGGAGTCTATCTAAGAAAGTTTTGTACACCCTGGAAAATGATTTAATAAATACCCCTTGGAAAAGTTTGTCAACACCCTTATACAGATCACAATTGGAATAGCCCATTTATCTGTTTTACCTCAAATTTTTAGCAAAGTTTCATCTCAGGGGCCGAAGAAAAAAACTTTCTTTAAGAGAGCTGGAAGTCATAAGCGAGGCAAGATCATTGTTTTTAACTATTGTTAATTTGAAAGGACCATAATTGCAACCAGACCTGTGATTTAAACCAAAAATATCCACCAGTTTTCAATAAACCAAAAGAAAAGAATCAAGTTGTATTTAAAGAATAGGCATGAAAAAATGGGCGCCATTATGGAATTTAAAAATCAAGAAAACAAATTTTGGTTTACATCAGATATAGATATATCTCAGTCAAACAAACGTGGAAAAAATCAACATGATTGAACCAATACAAATGAATATATCAGAGCCGGCATCCAACCCATTTTTCCCTTTATCCTTGGTTTACATGGCAACAGGACCAAATTTTTGAAACAAATTTATTGAAAATTTTTTCTTAATTATTTGACATATTTTAGGAGCAAAAATTTATTTGTATCATCGTTTGAAAAAAACATTAGGGTATTCCCCCTTAACGGATTTGAAACATTTTCTTGCATATATTTTTCATGAAAAATCGGTGAAAAGCGAAATTTTCAACCAACATTATATACTCCTTGGCATCAACACACTGCACCTTATTAATTTCTGAGAAACAACTAATTTGTTTCATTTGTGGGAAAGTGGGTTTTGAGCAGTTTTCAGCAGAAAATTCTCAAGCTTATTCACTATAATCCCTTGAAAACCATAGCAGTAAGATGGTATGATTATGATTATATTTACATACAAAATTAACAAATTAGCAAGAATGACAATTATTTTAGAATGGATACCATATAGTTTCATGTACAATCCTGTTTACAATCGTTAAATAACTATTTAGGGCCACTGCATCAAAGAAATCAAGAATCTGATTTTTTAGTAAAACTTACATATTCCTTCTACTAGGTGTCCCAACTTGGAAAATGCGTGAATATCATTCTATATTTTAGAAAATGTATTTTTTCATGTGAAAGGTCTTTGCAGTGATGAATTTTTTGAAAAAAAGGTAAATCAGACGTTTCATACACACAAATACAAGCAGAAATGGCAACGGACAATGTTTTGATGCATGTAAACGTAGAATTTCCATAGAGGTCTTCAAAGGTAAGCTATGAAACATTTTTATCATTCAAACGCAAAAATTTGAAGGGAGCTGCACTTTCTCTTGTGTTACTAAGTCAATTTTAACCCTAGCCCCACTCTAGTTCATTTTTTTCATGTCGCAAGACCTATTAAATTCTGCAGGTTCCTATTGTAAGCACCCTTAAATTTCTATACAAAATTTTTTTTATATAAAAACATATTTTGAGATGGTATCGGAAGGTAGCGGCATTGAGCTAGATTTCACTTAATATGTTTTGAGATAACTTAAAACAAAAGAATATATTTCCTTTTGATAATTGGACCCTGGATAGTTGGGACTTCATGAAAGCCACTATGAGACTATTGTAATATTCACCAAGTTGGACTGTCAGTTCCGGTCCCTTCACTCAGAGAGGAGTCTGCTAAATGACGTGCCCTACGTGCCCACGTGCCCTCATTTTTTTACATTCCCACGTACCTTGGCGTGGCCACGTGCCCTAAGAATTTGACGTGCCCTCTAGATTTGACGTGCCCTCTAAATTTGACGTGCCCTAAAAATTTGACGTGCCCTAAAAATTTGACATGCCCTAAAAATCCGAAATCGAAAAGAGAATGTGGAGAACGAAGAATAACTTGAAAAATTCATTTAGACGTGCTAAGGTCAAAAATATTTTGTTACCCTCTCTGGCATTAGACCCCGCAAGTCAAGTCGACTCAATTCCTTGGTAGAAATTAAGGAAAGTTTATATTTCGTTCTTCAACTTTTTGTTTGAAAGAAAAGGTATTTGTAATCTCAATGTGTGATACAACTATTTGTGTCCGAGTCGATAAATCAGTTTAAAAGAATGCTGAAAGTGAGCGGTGACTCGTCAATTGTTTCGTCAGTATAATTTTTTTTAAATGAAAATCATGTTTCTTTCTGATGCTACACACAAAAAGTGAACTTTTAGTTATGAAAAATAGCTTGTTTATTTGCCACTATTAAACGAATGAATGGACTGTCTCACTGTCTCATATTATATTGATTATATTTATATGTTATCTTGCCCGACAGCTCAGTTGAGGGACTAAATAAGAGAACCGTATCAAACCAGAATCAATTTGAAAACTTGCAAGACGTATTTTTTTCAGTCAAAAAAATCAAAAATAACTAACTAGCTATTAAAAACAAACTACAGTATACAGACAAAGATTGTTTAAAAAATAATAGTCAAAAGATTTCATAGTCAAAAAATAAAAACAGTTTAAAATAATATATGATGCTAGCAAAAAGTAAAATTTATTGGAATCCAGAGTCAGTGAATTGAAAGTGAATTTTTCATTTCAAAATATCTAGATTGTAGCCCGTTTGTTTTTTTTATTTAAACCTTGCACAAAAATTATCAAAAATTATACCTTTAAAACTAGCCTAGACGTCGATAAAAAATACTAACGATAACAAGATAAACGTTTATTTTTTTATCAGAACAAACCATTAAGAGAATATAAAGTAAAACATAAGGCTTTGAAGTCAAAATATTAAGAACATGAAAGCTTTAAAACTAATAATAGCCTATTTCTTCAGGTTTTAACGCAAGTAGCTATTTTCAGTAAGAAGTTCTTCGTTTCGTTCAAATTCAATTTTACAAAATCAGAATATTTCTTCTCTCTTAATTCTTAAATTTGATCGAGTGAAACGATTAGCAATAAAAAATAAGAAATAAAATAGTTGCAGAGAAACCACCTACTAACTAGAAAGTATCCGTAACTAAAACAATAAAAGGAAATAGAGACCTAACAGCTAGTTAAAGGCCTAAAATGCGTCTTAGTTCAGCACTGTCCAAAGATAGATCGCTCTTTAAATGGTCCGGATTGATTGACCTCACATTCGCCCAAACTGGGTTGTATTTATGGCAAGTAACGTTCAGGCAGTAGTAAAATTATTTAAAATAGCCGTGCATTGATACTATTGTAAATAACTGATAATGCGCCGTTTACAACTAAACAATCCGTCCCGATGGTGATAATCTTTTTACAATTTGCATTGCAAAATAAAATGTGTTTGCAGAAAACTCTTTTGCCATTTTTCCTGTAATCATTGCAGAAGCATGACGGGACGGAACTGATTTTGACATCATAACTCGCTCTTGATGTTGCACTGTTTGTGATGGAGAATGATCGGAACAGAGATGAACTAGCCCGGGAATTCCTCAACATACACGATGATGCTTTAGCTGCATTGATTCTGTTTTGAAAAATTTTTTCACTGTTGGTTCTTTTGCGTGGTGGTGCGTCGCTTCCCTCGACTTCTGTTGGTTTTCTTTTCCTTGGCTTCTTACCCTTAGTTACACCTTGTACGTCCATGGTTACACCAAAATCAACAAGGTCTCTTCCTGATCGATTTGCCGCTGCCACTTCGTTTTGGCGTTCTCGTCCTCTTTTTGTTGCAACATCTGGCGCACAGCCTTTTCGTTTTCGACACGCTTTTCATTTCAGCTAATTCTGCATCGATTATCAAAGAATCTCGAGTATCAAACTAGGCTACTTGATACAATGAAAGCCCTGATTCTCCCCGGTTCACCCAGCTCGCATGGACCACCTCAGCGCTGTTGGTTTTTGGATGTTGCTGGCCAGTGAATGCTCTGAAAATAAACATTCGTCTTTCGTGCCACCACTTGAGCCATTCCATCAGTTCCTTATTTTCTTCATCCAAAAACTTGGCCATCCTCTCGTGGGCAGTTTTGTAGGCTTCAGGTGTGCTTAAAGAATCATCATGTTGGTCTATCCATTCTTGTTTGTGCACACTTTTCCAAAGAACTCTTGGTCACTCATCATCGGAGCTTTGTCCTAACATTTGAATGATACATGTAATTTAGTTTCAAAAAGAACAACTAGGTTTTAGGGGATGAAGTCAAAGAAACATAATAAAGGTAACATGGGTTTTTTCCCGAAAATGCTCTACCAACATTGTAGTCTATCAGCAACATAAAACATGCCATACAATCTTACTCTTCAAAAGGCAATGGCTCATTAACATAAAGTTAAACCATGAGCTGTATGGCATAATCTTACCTATATCTTATTCTTCTTCTTTAATTTTATCATCATAGTTTTCTGAAGTGGCTGATGTCGCAGAAGCACCATTGGTGAAGGAAACATTGCACCCTTTAAAAGAGATAGAAAAAGATTTTTGAGATGTGTTATTTTCTCAGGTACTCTAGTAAGATTAGGTGTAAGCCTGATAGTATAGTAAAAGCTTGCTGGTCCTTGGCGTATCCAGAGGTAGGTCGCACTTACAGGAGGAGAGAAAAATGCCATTAAAAGTCATTAAAAAGTCATTAT
>JAUBWS010048411.1:0-34000 GCA_032270445.1 Darlingtonia californica | reverse complement strand
CCCCTCTATTCGGGACCTTAGAGTAATATGAAGCACTTTAAAAAGTTGACGGTTATTGTGATAATGGAAGATTTGCAACGTGATGGCGTGATTTTTGCAAAAATCTTAAAATTTGTGGTGTGATACGGAGAAAAGAACTGGCGTGATAGCGAGATTTCCAAGGTTACCGGGAGGGGGGAGGGAAGAGAGGCTCTAGTATGCTTTTTAAAAAATTATACTAAAGTTACAGTGTTTGGAAATTTTATAGAGTATTACAACTTTGCCTCGATGGTTGCTGATGTGAAAAGTGGTAGCATTGATGGGTGTTTGGTTGATGCATACGAGGCAGCATATCATTCCAAACTGTTTGGAGATCTAACAATAGGGAAGGTTGTTAATGAAGGAAAGAATTATGGGATTGTTCTCGGTAGTCGTATGTCATCGAAAATTTTGTACGACAGATTTCAAGTGTCCATTGAAACAAACAATCAAAATATCCTGAAGATTATAGAGGAAAATGTCAAAGTGATGGTAAGTTAACAATGGGAAAATCGAGTCTTCCGAATAACAGAAAACCCCAGAGGTTGTGCACCTTTACTGTACAGATTTTTTTGAGAAAAGTGCACATTCTATCGGAGAATTTCGCTTCAGGAATTTTTTTGCTGTACTGACAATTTGAAATAGCTAGAAAACCTGACGGATTTTGTTCCGCACTTTTCTACGACTCCGCATTCTTTTACTTTACGCTCGCTTCGAAAGCAGGGCTAAACCTGCTGGTATCAATGGTGGTATCGAGCTTGTATTCACACTTCACGATGAAGTGGTTATCTGGAGGACATACATACTTTTTACGTTCTTTGTCAAAGATTCTTGAGGAAAATTTGGCATGGTATCACCAGTTTATTTCAAACTCCCCAACTACATAAGTGACAATCAATAAAACAACAAAAAAAGCAAATGCAAATGTTTCAAAATCATTAAAATAAGTATATTAGTACCGTATAGGTTTTGTTCGAGTACGCCAACTTGGCAAATTGCGTGATTCCCGGCCTTCCTTTTGTTATTAATGTTTAATGGCGATTCAATAATCCCCCTAGTCTATCAAATATACCGCTCCGGGCATTTTTCCCTGCTCCTGGTCTATAGGCTAACGTCCAAAACCCAGTAAGTTAAAATCGCAAAATGCAGAGCATGCGCAGTAACTATTTTTACCATAACAATAGTATCACCAAAACAAGGTGGAAAAAGCCAATCACGTCGCTTTGTTACGTGCACTATTAACCAATCAACGTATCTATTTTTAACAATCGAAGTTTAATGTTTATAGTTTCCAGACTCCTAACTTACTCGGTTTTGGACGTTAGTCGATAGACCAAGAGTAGGGCAAAAAAGCCCGGAACGGTTTATCGGACAGACTATATTCCCCCACCCATAGACACTTTCCTGCCCAGTATCAGAACTTTGGTAGATACCTTCCATGCTTTGAATTTCTAGCCCAGAGTATCAGAAACTTAGCTAAGAATCGGCCACCAATACATTAGAACTAGATATCAAAATAAGCTTGTGGACTGAAAACAAACTTTTTGTTAAAATTTATAGGAAAAGAGCGAAGATGAAGCTGTCAGCAAATCAGCTACCATCTTTGATCATACCTCTCCACATTTTCGAAGCTCTGTCAACACATCAGCATACCTTCTCATTGTTGCTGTAATTGGAAGCTTGATGTGGGAATATATCTACTTGAGACCAAGACATCGAATGCTTAATTCAGTAAACAGTAAGAACTATTTGCTTTTATAGACAACAGAAACTGACATGCAAGGGCGACTGGTTAAGGTGCTGGTCGCATAAACGGAACGGGGGTTCCGAGTTCGAATCCCCTGCAAGGCTTTCGGTAGTGAATTTTACCACTGTTAATTCTGATAGTACTCTGAGGTGTTTCCAGGAAGGCTTGACCTTCATTAGTAGCAGTTCATGTAGAACTGAAGTGGCTATCCTGGATGAGTAATCACATCATTTCATATCAAACACCCAAACACCCACCTCTTTGTAACGACCACTGTCCTGTAAAATTACCCTTAGTACAACGATCATTCCCACTTGAAACTCCCACCGTTCTTTATCGGATAATCACCGACAATATCCACTTTTCTATAACAGACATCCAACTACAGCACCTCTAAAGCATCCACTCTTTACAGCCATTACTGACAACAGTACTCCATAAACTGCTACAACTACAGGGAACTCCCTACCACAACAACAGCGACAAACTTACAACACCTAGGACCTTTTCAACGACTGTTATTAAAGCCAGCCCTTTAACGACCATCTACCTACAATTTCACAGGGCTTTGTAAGCTTTGCACAACGACCCAGGCCCTACAACGACCCATGTTTTCTGTATCACACTTGACCTGATATGCTATCATTGCATCTAATCAGTGATCTGGTCGTATAAAGCAATAATGGATTTTTCCAGAAAACATCGTACCACAGCAGTTGTGTATATAGAAATTCTAAGAGTGTCTTCATTAAAATTTTCACGGTAATACAATAGAGGACTGAAATTTCACAAGATTTGAGTAGAATATCGTAAATTTCCAAGTGGTAAGTGCTCAATACAGGATTTTCTATGGAGGTATGTCCTAAAATCTGGTTTTCCAGAGAGATAAGGAATACAAATCCCTTTGTAGATTTGGAATTGCTGATGTCAGGTGATGTGGTGAAAGTTGCTCAAGAATGCAAGCTTTTGAAGATCAACGTGCTGAAGGATGTTGAAACATTGAAAGATCGATTTACAACAAAAATGGAACAACTTCGCATACAACACAAATTGGAGATGAGAAAGCTTACAAACGTTAACCCTATCAAGAGAATTATCGCAGGGTATTATTGAATACAATATACTCTCAATAAGTGGGACACTGGAGGACAAAGCCAAAATATACAAGGGAAGATGGAAAATCTTCTAGCTTAACGAATGTTCCAGATATGCGAAGTGTTTTATATTAATATGTTTTGAGCAATTCCACTTATCCATGGTCCCATTTATCAAGAGTCTATTGTGTTTCCTCAGAGTCTCCAGAATCAGCTTCCTCAACTATCACTAGCACAAATTTTGTCCAGCCCAAAAGAGTTTAAAAGACTTTAACATTAACAGTTGTTTAGATTGCTTAGAGAATTTTGGTGTCCAATGGATTTAAAAACGCTATTTTATTTCATAATGGGACGATAACTTTGTTGATGATGGGCGCTTTTCAAATTTTTTGAGTTTTGACAAATTTTGAGTCATCATTTACAAAGATAATTCCGGCAGCACATTTTAAATTTTCAACATTTTGCACTTTCAGATTGAATTTTCATTGTATACCAGATACATTTAATATCTGTAAGTTTAGAATAGGTGCACATTTTTGTTGATTTTTTTATCAGTCGCTTAGTTGCCTTGATATCTAAATATTTGATACTTCTCCTTAGTGCATGGGTCACGCAGCAACTTAAAATTGAAAAAACAAATAAGTAATTGCCACCCACAGTAGCACTTGAAAGGTTATGTAAGTTCATTCAAAAAGTTTTCAAGGATTTACAACAATTCATTAACTTAATCGATTAAACAAAATTTTAATACTTTTGGTGAAGAAAATAGAGACAAATTTTTTTTGGTGTAGGAGACAGAGACAAATTTATTAAATGAAATACTTCATTCCCGTGAAAACTGTTTCTTTTGATTCACAAGAGCGCCACTGAGCGGTCAGACCTATATCGACAAAATTTGATATAGATTGGCTATTTTTTTTGAAGCAAATGAGTAGCAAAATGCCTTTTGGGTGGACCTTTTCCGTATAAGAAAAATCTATCATAGAAAAAAAATATTTTCGAACAAAAAAAGGAACTGAATACCACGAAAATAACCAATTAACTTGGCAGTTCCAGGTTCTTTTTGCAAATTTTGAGACCTTTTTCTTCCAATTTTGTGGACCTTTTTCTTCCAATTTTGTGGACCTTTTTCTTCCAATTTAATTGGGGGGGGGGGGGTAAGCGCTACCCCTAACCCCACCCCCACTACGCCATTGTTGGTACTTGGTTCCTATCGTGTGAATCTTTTAGATTTAAAAGCTTTTTTGAGTGCTAAGGAACTTGATTAACATCTCACTATCACTAGTTTTCATATAGGATTCATTAAAATGTGTTTGGTAAGAACAAATGAACGACAATGAATTTTATATAATATAACTAAATTATTTGTAATGTTTGCAATACTTGAATTTGATTCTCTTCAATTTAATTAAAACTAATATATAAGTTAAATTGGGAATCTAAATTTATATTAATTATTATTATTATATTATTTATAATTAATTAATTTATCTAAATTAATATTAATTTCTAAAAACACCTGCATTTTGCAGTCAGCTACATTTTTATTGTAATTATAGATAATTTAGTGCTTGCATTACTTGAATTTGATTTTTTATTGTATTTAAAGAACAACTGCATTTTATAATCAACTGCATTTTGCGGCGACCTTTAAAATTCGATTTGTTAGCCCTATGATTTTACACTTTTTTTGACATGAACATGAAACTTATGTGATGTTCTGTACCAGTTTTCATTACTATAGCATGAATATCAATAATCTTAGAATGGTAAGTCAAAAAAGCCCGCGTCAGATAGGGTTAAAATCTAAACTATTGAAATTACCGATATATTGTGTCTAAAGCCGGTTTTCTACTTGCGAATATTTTGTATGAAAAAATAGATGTATGAAAAGATAAATGTTTAACATACGAGTATAGACCTTGTGTGATTTTGCATCCAGGGCGGAGCTATCGATGTTAAAATACAGATAAACTTTCCACGAAATTTAATCCTCACGAAATGAATTCCATTTAAAGTAGTTAAGTAGATTATCCTTCAAAATTCTTAACTTTCTTCTGGCCCCTTAGAGGCAGCGGCTGGTGGTTACGATGAAAAGATTTACATTTTTAATATTTATTGGTAGGAAATAATGAATATAGTAAAAAGAAAAAAGCGTCATGGACGATGCACGCTGGTTTAGATTGGATCAGCGTATACTAGTCTAAGTTAAGTAATTATGAGTTAAGGAAAACACGTAAAGAGAGTCGTGCTCGGAAAGAAAAAAAACTTAATGTTCCTGCGCAGAAATATTTTCGCCCACGCATTAAAAGTTTTTCTTAAACGAACTATGGAAAATAGTAGCTGCGGTGAAGCATGTAACAAGATTTAAAACTATTTCAATGACAAGAATGTGAAAATATTGAGAGAAAAAATTTCGGTACTATCAAGGTGCGTCGTCCATGAATTTTGATTTTCAATTAAAGGAGCACAAGAAAAATTTTAAATATCACATATTGTAACTATCATATAATTATCTTAGAACATTTTTTGCACGAGTAACAAAAATTCAATTTGTTCTTGTTTTACTTCTTGGCAATTAAATTTTGACACAAAAATGCGAAAGAGTTTAAAGTGAGGTTCTGTGAACATTCATCTGTAAGATCTCCTTTTTCGCAACATTTTTCATTGGAGATTGTCTAAGTTTCCAGAGATATTATCAACAATTCCAATTTTAAATTCAAATTTCAGGACACTGAAAAGTGATTAATGAGTTGAAATCGTATTCGAAAAAGTTCTTCCTATACTTTTTTTTCAGAAAATATATGAATTAAATGGAATTTTTAAGCGTTGAGAAATTGCAAGCATACACTAATTTTTTCTATAAGCATAACAACTATAAGCATAATAAGGGTAAAATTCCTGAAAAATTAAGCATATTTCTAACTATAATGCTGCCCTTTCCTATAAAGCTAACAATTTATTATTAAATTTGTTGTTCCAGGGTTCTAAAATAAAATTAAATTTAAAATTAAAATCCAACTATGTCACTCAAGGAGAATAAATGGTAAATTTATAGTTGAGGGATAAGATCAGAGTATAAGGATAAGCATATATTTAGGGTAAATAGCTATAGAATGCTAAGTATACCTATCGTAGACCTCAACCAGAGCTATGCATATATAAAAAAGTTAGTGTAGCGGTATTTTAGCCAAATTTTGAGTTCAACTACGTTACTCGTTATCTAAAGCAGGCCGTAAACCGGCAAAGATTATTGACCAATATTCTGACCAACATGCTGGCCAAATGACATAAATTATTTCATCCATTCATTTGCTTACGTCATATTTCCTTTAACGTAAAAGACAGTCAAACTTTTCAAAAGTATTCAAAGATGTTCAAAGTTCAAAACTTTGGGCCAAATGTTGGCTAACAATGTTGGTGGGTATAGCAAACGGTAGCAAAATGAAATGTTAATGTTGCAAACATTTATAAAAAGTTTTGAGCGCGACTCGTTTTGATATAGTCAGTTTAAAGAGTCAACCTGAGCCGTGCCCACAACTAACTCAATTATGCGACACACAACTAACTCAACTGTGTGACACTGCTTTGTCCAAAATGGTCAAATATTTATATTAAAAGGTTGAAACAGCTCAGTTGGAAGAGAGGTAGCAGCCCTAGGAACTCTAGGTCGTGGTAAGGATTCGTATCAGGTTCGGTGGGTTGCCTACGGATTTGGCTGCTTACAATTAGGATAGAGCTGGATTTCACTTCACATAATTCTGATAATTCAAAGAGGAGGCCGATGAAAATAGTTCGAGTTTTCTAGAAGATTTTTCTGTAAGTACTGATTGATGGGGAATCGAGGCTTTTTTGACATATTTTCCCGCTCTTACAAGGGATTCCTTAGTCATTAAGATTGTACACTGAAATACATGGAAATTTTCAATAGGCTTCTGTAATGTGAAAATAATATGGAGAAATGAATACAGTGTATTCTCGATTAGTGGGGCATTGAAGAAATTAACCAATGATATACAGGGAAAGAATTAAAATGCACCACTTTAGCAAATGTCTCAGATAACCCAACTTATTTTTTAGAAGTTCTTCTATAAGTACAGCCAAAATAATGGTCCATCTTAACAAATGTTGTTGTTGCAGTTTGTGCAAAGTCCTATTTATCGAGAGTCCACGTATGAATAAGGACGCCTGAAACCTTCACCTGTCCCAGTAGCGACAAGCCTGGTTAAAAATTTAAGATGTACATAGTAGCACTAGATTAATTTCGCTATATTTATTAAGGGTTCATTAACTCCTGGTCAAACAGAACAACACGTGATATCTTTATCATCATTCGAAACTCTATGAGCTTCGTTTATACCAAGAGTTATTTTTCGTTTCGGTTTTTCCTCCGGTTTTCGGCGTTTCGTAAGCATTTTTCGATGAACTTTACGTATGACTTCGTGAAAGGCTTCCTCTACGTTGGTTGAATCTAAAGCCGATGTTTCGATAAACATCATGCCGTTTTCAATCGCGTAATCCTCCGCTTCGTCGGTATTTACAATTCGTAAATGTCTTAAGTCAACTTTGTTCCCAACAAGCATCAAAACGATATCATCTTTCGAGTTTTCACGAACTTCCCTTACCCAAGTCTGAACATTATTGAAACTCTTAACATTCGTGACGTCATATGTTACCATGGCAGCTAAAGCACCGTTGTAGAATACGCGGGATATGGCCCGGAAACGCTCTTGACCAGCGGTATCCCAAATCTGGTAAAGAAAAAGATTGTTATTAAATAAGAATTCCACACAACTGGTATTTTCCTTGGTTCAGGGGCGGATACAGACTCTTCAAACCACCATGTGAAAATCCCGAACTTTTCCGATTTTCTAATTAAATTTCCCCGATTCTTTCCGAAATGTCTATAAAACTTTCCCGATTTTGGTAATTTTAGACTACTTAACTGTGTAAAATCACAACTTTCACATAGTCTCTATCCGCCCCTGTGGTTGTTCTTAGAAAAGTGATTTGCTAAAATTTTAACAATTTCAATAGCATTTCTAGTCAGTTTAAAGGTTAAATTTTTCAAAATGCAGTTAATTGGATGAATCTTAAATAACATTTTGCTTATTTTTAAAACATTACTTAACTTAACTTTAAGCAACCACTACAAGCTACGTTTGCACAAATTTCAGAAGACTTTTTATCAAGTTCAATAGCATGGCCAAATTGCCTTCTTTTCTGCCAAGGTATATTTACAGAGAGTTAATGCGAAAGGATAATGTTACCATGCCGATGGCAAGTGGTGCTATGGTAAAATCAATGTATTATGATTCGAGACACCTTGGTTTAATTCACGGAAGTAAATAACATCTCGTGTTCTCTTGTACCCCAGGACAGGTCATCGACAATCTACGGGTTGGGCCAATTGTCTTCATAAATGGCATTTGACTTTTTTGTCTAACGCCAGACTTCCGGATCGTAGGTTTGCAATTACCTCACGTGGGTAAATTAACATGTAGATTCATTTTCGGAGTTTCTGTGGATTTTTCAGAAACCGCTTAATTAATTTCACACGAAATCTAAAATTGTTATAGTTTTGTCCAATAATAAGATCCACATAAGGTCGATTAAGATCTACGTAAACAGTATGGGTAATGTATTTGATACTAGATACTGGTTAAATCAATGATTCTCTGGTTGTGCCTAAATTGCCTTTAATAACTCACCTGTGCTTTAACAACTTTCCCATCGATGATTACACTCTTCGTTGCAAAATCAACGCCAATGGTGGTTTTTGATTCCAATGAGAATTCATCGTAAGTGAATCGGGAAAGAAGACAAGACTTGCCAACAGCCGAATCACCAATTAAAACAATTTTGTAAAAGTAATCATGAATTTCACTCATATTTTTATGTGGTATACTTTATACATATACCTGAAATGTTATTATAAACAGAATATTTTATATTCATCTCAAATTTGCCTTTCCATGGATAACATACAATGGCTCTATAGCATATTTGAACATGGAAATATAATTTGCTATTTGTTTTATAAGTTTACTTTGTCCTAAACTTATTTAGATCCCAAGAAAGGGAACATTAAATTTTATGCGGTCCTGGATCCTTAAGTAGACACATAGCAGCTTTCCCAATTGAAAACTGATATAAACTTTTAGAATGTTGCGCGTTAAATTTGTTTGAATTAGCAAAAGTAAAACCTACGAGGGTCTTTTATTAAAAGGGTTAAGATCCTTCCAGCATTGATTTATTTTGCTAATAAGTCAAGCATTTACGGGAAGGGGGGCTAGATCTCAAGAACCACAAAGCCTAAAAACTAAAATTTGGACCACTAATACATTTTTACAAAAAGCTGAAACGAGCCTCTAAACTGTTCTAAAGGATTTAAATTGGCTTATAGTCTTCAAATTCAGACATATATTGTCAATATTTGTAGTCATGTGTGATATTTGACAATTCATTCGGTTTCTATCATGATTATTTTACAGATCGGTCTGTAAAGAAACATGATACTCCACGATCTCAAGAACTCAAAAATGATTTTGACTTAAAATTTGACCAGTGACAGGTGATAAAGTCATGTGTTCGATTGGTAGTTTACAGACTGGTCTGTAAAACACCAAAAATGCCTCATTTTGAAATAGATAACAGTTTAAAATTCTTATATTGCCAAGATCTACCACTGGTCAAATTTTTAAGTAGAAATCATTCCTAAATATGTAGTTTGCGAGTAGCTGGATCACAAACCGGTCTGTAAACAACACAGTAGCAGTAAAATTCGAAAAAATACCGAATAGCACAAAGGCTTACCAAAATTGACATTTGGTCCAAATTTAAGATTATAGGCCAATTCAATCGTCGATAGTGATATTTTGACCTTTTTTTTGGTCTGTAAAATATACACCTGTGTGTGTCAAAACATTGTCACGTGTCACAGTTTTCTCATACTAACTGACTGTCAACTTTATAACCTGAAAATAGGCCACTTTTTTTAAGACGTCATAACGCATGACGGCGTCATCATTTGATGAAAAACTTGTCAAAAGATGACACATAAGATTTAGTGCACAATTGACAAATTTTATAAAAAAACTTTCGCGTGGTTCAAAAATTATCAAAAAAGCCACTAGAGACAAGGCAATGTCTAGAAAAATAAATCCAATTCCACTATCTCTAGGATATTCAAAAGCCTAGAATAAATGGGGTTTAGCTTGTGAAAATTATTAAGAAATTAAGTTAATTTTTATTATTGCAAAATCAGGTGGAGATGAACAACAAAAAGGGGTGATTCTGAAAGTGTAGTGGCTCAAAAATTATTACAAAGTATAGTAGAGCATAATAATCAAGTCCTGTAAAGGTAGAGTTATCCAAATTGTATCTGTATGGGTCTTTATCATTATCGATGTAAACATTACTGTAAGACTCTTAGGACCCCCGTTCTCATTCACATAGAAACATTCAAACAGGGCTCAGACAAATATAAATTTAAGAAAAGGCTCAAATGTGGAAAATTTTCCAAAACTGAACTACTCAGTGGCGTTTCCAGTAAAAGGTTGCACTTACAGGGGGGCGTAAAAAGTCGTTAAAGTCATTAGACACTTAAAATGGCTTTACATCTACCCTTCTGGCATGTACGACCTACCCTAGATACGGTATTGCAACCTGCATGTTTTTGACACATCCATCTTTCAAAGCCATGTTAATTTGCCAACTTACACATATCCTATCCACGTACGGTAGGAAGAGAAATTTTATGTAAACACAACAACACTAAAGCGATCTATCTATTTGAACGTTGGTTGTTCCTGTTGAAATTCTTTTCCCAAAGAATAATGTTATGATCTACATTTGTGTTTACTTTACAAAGACTGTGATAAAGACGTATCGCTAGATTCCCAATATTTAATCTGTAATCAGCTTAAAAACCATGGTTCGTACATATTGATGTTGCAGTCATAAATGGACATACATCAAACTTCATTTTTATCTTGGAAAGTTTCGAAAGGATGTCCGTTTTATGTACAAATTATTTGAGTCAACAAAAGCATATCACCCTTCGACTAAGAATCGATAAACCAGTATCAGCCATTTTACTATCAAAAGTAAGCGACACTTTTGGAACATAGAAGGTGCAAAGCAACCCATCTTACTCAATAGAGTGAAATGTTCATAATATCCATAATGCCGGTTGATGACAGTGTGAAAATATGACAGGAAACAAGCAAAATGGCGAAAGACGTTAATCTAGCTTAGGAAAAGCCAAAGATATCTGCTTGTTACATTAACTTTGTTCATTAATGAGTTGTATTAGTTGATCTTGACTTTTGAATTAATTGGATTTGGACCATACGGGTATATAGCCACTTTTGTAAATAGTGTACTCCACTCTTCGGGCTTTGCTAAAAATAGGTTACATTACTCACCTTGAGTTCAATAATTGAGCAAAATAACCAAGCTAATTGTTTGAAATTTTGTGAAAATGTTCCTCATAATAAAATTTTAAGAAAAGTCAAAAAGTTTCATGTTCGTAGAATTTTTTATTTAGGAGATATTTAGGAGATATTTTCTTTGATATAAGGCGGTGGACCTACTAGCCCCCCCCCTCCCCCTTCTTCCAGGTAAGGTAGGGTCAACATTGACGCGATACCCTTAAAGCCGCAAGGCTTCTTGTTCTTCTTCATTTCTTCAATTTCAGCTCTCCTTTCTTCAAATAAAAACATATTGTTCCACTCTTGGACAGATTCCAATGATATCAAATTTGGTGATCTTTAAAAATGATCTAAGAAGCTAAATTTCACAAATGACCTCTTTCTTCAAATCTACTTTTTATGCCTTATCTATTTGACCAGTCAGATTTTTGAATCGGAACTTCAAAATTCACCTTCAAGGGGGGGGGGGGGGGGGATGACTATGGCGTGACCATGAAATCTTTTTTATACTACTTTTTTATGCTGGCACGAGCTTTTAAGGGGAAAAATGATAATATCTGGACGTCAGGACCTTCAGTTTTAATTTTTGGACCATGAAATTTTTTCAATGAATTGGCCTTTTCGAGTACTATCAAAAAATGGTATGCTCCTGTAGAGGCGTGACTATGAAATTTTTTGTACAACACCAATTTTCTTATTCCCCAGACCCCATTGATTCCAAAAAGGTATTAATAGTTTTTTTTGAGATTTTGCCCCCTGACTCAATATAGTGAAATGTTCATAATATCCATAATGCCGGTTGATGACAGTGTGAAAATAAGGCAGGAAACAAGAAAAATGGCGGGAGACGTTAATCTAGCTTACTTAAGAAAAGCCAAAGATATCTGCTTGTTACATTAACTTTGTTCGTTATTGTACTAGTTGATCTTGACTTATTGAATTAATTGGATTTGGACCATACGGGTATATAGCCACTTGTAAAGAGTGTACTCCGCTGAGGATCGCAGGATCACGGAATTGTGAAATCAAGTCCCTTGTTAGATTATAATTCAAGAAATAAATGAAGGAACTTTTTGTTTTCATTTTGGTCAAACCTTTGGCAGAAATTACATATATGTTCCTACAATACTTCAGCCAGTAAAAAAGTATATTTTCAGACATCTGAAATCTACAATCTCTGGGCCAAATTTTGGCCACATGTCGTGAAAAAACTAAATCAAGATTTTGTACACACGTTTATTTCTGATTGAACTAGAAACTATCTTAAAACTAGTTTAATTCGTGAATGTGATTAAACTTATTCTAGCTGGTTAGTCTTTTACTCCTTGCATAATCCTTCAAACTAGTAAGAGAGTCATATTTCAAAAGAGAAAAATTGAAATCCAGGTTATCGAGGAACGAAATTTTATAAAAAAGAACTTTTTACCGAAACAATGAAATTTTACGATAGAGACATGAAAGTTTTGCGATTTCAAATACGGAATTGAAAAACATTTATTTGAGTTTTTATCCACTGGGGAATCGTTTTTTTTTTCACTCCTTGAAATTCCTGCACAAATAATGTCCATGTGCATTTTTCAGCAGGGTCAGACTTTTTCTCATGTCGGTGCATGTTTACGATTTTCATGATTTGCTGAGTTCCTAGATGCCTTCACAAGGGTCAAGTGTCAGTGAAAGTTCGTGTCGTTATTATGGGATAAACCATAAAATTCTTTAAAAGCTAATCAAGAGTGTGAAGCTCGAACAAAGTTGTTGGTTGTTATGGTTTATGAACCATGCGGCTTGACCTAGTCTGGGTATCCCAGTGGTTGTTTTAAAAACAATTATACTGCTACCGGCAGAGTTTATGCTGCCACTGAGTAATGCTGTTTCGTGTGTATTTTGTATAAAAATCAGCTTAGATGTACTCACACCAGGCTAGACTTGAGCCTTATCACAAACGGAGTTTAATCAAAGGAAATAATTTTCTTGACTTGAAAAATAACGGCAACTATTTCTTAAAAAATTATCTTGTTAAAAATGTACATTATCTATCAATAATATTATATTATTAATTAAGATTCTAATATTCTAATCATAACCGTTTTCCAATCCATATTCGAGTATGATTGGGTGACACATTTCTCCTTTTTTGTCCCAATGACCGAGGAAAATATGTCTTGATAATGTATAACGCGATGTGTAAAAACTACAACAAATCGAGAAAAGTTCGATTAAGAACAAAAACAGGTTTGAAAATTGACAAGCTCGGCAAGGTCTCTAGTTCATTTTTAATTCTATTACTTAAAAGCTCTACAGAATTAACTACGCGCCGAAAAGTCACATGAGATTTGGTTTTCAGAAAGTACAGAAAAAAGAGATACGAGAGCAGAAAATAAAACAAAACTTTGCAAAAGTCTATTTACACAAGGAAAACACTTCATTTTTTCAATTTGACAGATTTCAATAGGAGAGACCGGGATCTCAACATATGTAAATTTATCGTCAGAAATTTTGCGAAATTCGCAATACGGTTTCCATTCGTGAAATTCCCGCAAAAAATTTCTGATCCGTGTAATATAACTATCCAAAAATACTTTTCTCTTCATGAAATCAAATACACTAATAAGGAATTGTTTTTGGTCATTCACAAAAACAAATTAAGACGAAATTTTTGAAATTGCCTGCTTCGTAAAAATAGATTCACATGAAATATTCTAAATTTCTTAATTCGCGAAATTTTCTTCCCACGAAAATGTCTGACAATAAAGTAACTCTATCTCCCCAAACAGGAGATTGAAATAAACATTTTTATGTGAAGTTCTTAAATAAAAAACCACAAGTGGTGTTTTAGTGAAGAGTAAGTTTGTATTGTGTTGTACAGCATTTTCCATGGGAAATAATTTGTAAGAACGAGTCATCCAGTAATATTCACCTTGGTTTTCAATCTGACTTAAGAGACTTTTCTGAAAATTACCGCAATAAACGTATGTCGTTTTGCACATAAATTTCCATTTGATACGATAAATTATAAAAATCAGCTGTAAAATAAATAATTCAATCTTTTAAATTTTTCTATAAGTATACCATGTACACAAACGACGTTATTTTGTGATAGAATTCATTTACCTTATCTGAGAAAAACCGTCGGACAAAAGCAACGAAATTTTCCGAGCGTAGCGGAAAAAGTTTCCAATGAAGTTCATTGCTTTAAAACATTGTACTCAATGTTTCCTATATGATCTTTATTTACAATCATATTTTTAAAAAAACTGAATTTTCGTCCGACGAAACATTTATCTGACAGTTTTTTGTCCAAAAATGCAACCGTCATCGTGTAGAGGGCAGACCCTATTTTAGAAAATAAAGGCAGCGTCCGTTAACAGAAAAAAGGGCATTTTTCAAAAGTAAAAGGGCACTTGTAACCAAGCAGCACCCCTACATAGGTACCAGTTTTAAGAGTTTTAGATAAAATGAAACTTTTCATTTGAGAAAAGTAAGAGGGGCAGCGTCCGAAAGTCGGACGCACTTTTCTTCTAAAACAGGGCCTGCAGGGTCAACAGCAACAGTATATGAAAATTTGATTAGCAAAACAGAACAAAGGAACTAAAGTAGAATACCAGAAACTCGAACTCCTCTATAACTCGAACTTTTGTTATCCCCTTTGTTTAAATACTTCCTGATAACCATCCACCGATACTTCGAACATTCACCTATTCAATTGGCTATTCGAGGTTCGAGTTATCGGGAGTACACTGTGAGTAGATGAGCAAGGTCAAATACGCATTATTTTTAATTACATACAAAATGTCATTGACGCCGAAAAGACGTTGAGAAAAAGACGTCATGAACCTTGTGACGTTTTTTCTATCAAGAATCTAAGTCGTTGCTGCCGAACGGCTGCATTTTGTACGATCAAGCTTTGAAAGTTCGCTAAAAACTTTGCATATGTGTTGTGAATGAATTTTGAGAAATTTGATAGTCTAAACATTTACTTCAAGCGCCAAGTTCAAATCACTGCCTCCTTTAGTAGAAGTCTATAAAATAACAATGAAAAATCAAAACAACTTTTCAGATGTCTTTCTTTCCCAAACATATTTTATAGGCTTCCTACTGAAAACTTCACTGGACTGAAATTGGCACAAAAGCATATTCCAAAAGCTTGTCTCGCAAAATGCAGTTGTTGTATAGGAACTAAGCTTAACTTTCAATCACTTCGTGCAAAGCGACGTGTCCAAAACAAGAAAACCAACATCATTGCCTTAATAATCATACATAAAATGAGCTGGTGCCCTTGGCCGATTCCTCGTCACTTTCATCCTCATCTTCACTGTTAACTTTTCTGGCATTTCGTAAACATTTTATGCAAGTCACTTCGTCCTTGTTCGTCTCTTTTATACTTTTCTTGTGTATTTTACGGACCAGGTCCTCAAAAACACTTTCCAAATCGCTCGAATCCGTAAGTGACGTTTCCACGTACGCCATTTTATGTTTTTCAGCAAACTCGCGAGCTTTTTCAGTTTCTACCGCGGGTGGTCGCTTCATGTCTATTTTATGAGCAACTAATACCAGAAGAATATCGTGTTCACAGTATTCTTGGAGTTCTTCTAGCCACCAGACTAGATTTTCAAATGATTTTAGTTGTGCAGTATTGTATGTAACTAAGGCCCCTGATACACCACGATAATAAGGACGAATCATGGCACGAAATCTTTCTTGACCAGTCGTATCCCATATCTAAAATGAGAAATCAATGAAATTTGCAAATAGTTTTAATAACAAGTCGACCACGGTAAGGGGTCACGACCTATTGGCTCCCTTTTCATTCGCTACTACCATGGGTAAATGGTGTGCGTGGCGCCTATCTCTGGTTTTCACCACTACACTCTTAGGAGGTGCAAAACTTTGTTTTTTGTCTTTTTTTGATGAAAGTACATCCAAACTTTCAGTCATAACTTTGCATCGAAGAAAGATTCTTGAAATTTCGAAAGATTCAGGTTTCTTCCATGAAATGTTCCAACACCTTCAAAATTTTCATAGTTTAATTTTTTCTTCTTCAATTCCTTCAAATTAAATAGTTTTGAAGACCGCGAAATGAAATTCACGTTAAATCTGACAAACAAGGTAAGCACTTAATCCAAATAAAAGGCATGAAACCAAACAAATACCTGTGCTTTCAATGTGATCTCTTTTTTCTCGATAAGTTTGGATCCAAACTCCACACCTATCGTTGAACGCGATCCAATCTCGTGAGGACGTCCTGTCAAATCAGCAAACAATCTTGTCTTACCAACACCACTATCACCAACCAATACAAACTTGTATTGATATTCATGTCGTTCGCACGGCTTGCCCATCGTGTGTTCATTCGTACTACTTATTTCTCAAAGCCATTTTCATTTGATTGTTTCGGAGAAAACTCTAAATGGGAAATGATGCATTGTTACATGTTGGATTTATAGTTTGCCTCAACCAGAAACTGAAAGATTTCTTTAATTAAAGGTAGGAATTTTTTCGAATACAAATTCTAACGATTTCGCAATTTTTGGGCACTTTCGCAAAAGTACAAACCGCGAGAAAAAAGTTTTGGCTTTGCTTTAACAATAATGCATTAAAAACGTGATTTAGGCTAAAAACTTGATTTTGCAAAAATAACAAACAACCACGAAATAATTCAATTTTCTAATTAAATTTTCAAAATAAAAACCCGCGAAAGTTTCATTTGCGACTTGATTATAACAGTGTTCTACAGTTCAAATTATAGAACTCGTCTCATAATTCCTAAATGGGTTTCTCAATCCATCAAGGAACGGAATATATAAATTTTCATCACTTCTACACTCACCGGGACAGCTCCCTATTAAATCAATACTATTTCTTACGTTTTCACCAAAAAACGATGTAAACATTTTAGCAAAATGATATGGGACTTTAAAAGTTAGTCGTTGAAAAATATTTTCTGCCATATTTGTAGGCCGACATTCTGACTAACAATGTTGGCGTGGTTTGCTATACCACAAATTATTTCAAGAGAAAAAATACCAATATCACTTTTCTCCCATTCATTTGCTTGCGTCATATTTTCTTTACTGAAATGAGACTTCTAAACATTTGATATGCGTTCAAAAAGATGATCAACGTTCAAATTGATTGGCAAAATATTGGCCAACATTTATTAACCTTTTCGACATTTTTTTCTCTCTAACATATTGGTGACCATAGCTAACCGGACAACATGTTCGCCACCAACATTGTTGGCCGGTTTGCGGTGGCCTCATGTCGCTACAACAGAATCTAAATACATCGGGCAGTCAGTTGAAGAGCAAATACACTAGAAACCAAGCTTTTATTAACAATGTCTTTATCAAAACGGGAATACCTCATTCAAATTCACAAATTAAAGGCATGTATTTCAAACTGTAGCTTGATACCAAAGACTTTTTTGTACATAATTTTATGAGATATCACAAAATTCTAAGCATTA
Organism: Darlingtonia californica; assembly: GCA_032270445.1. NCBI lineage: Eukaryota > Viridiplantae > Streptophyta > Magnoliopsida > Ericales > Sarraceniaceae > Darlingtonia > Darlingtonia californica. Next base: position 16,243 of record JAUBWS010048411.1, on the reverse strand, counting down.
ACTACTTCAAACTGCCGCCTGACATTGATGATGTTTTCATGCATAATTCTCGAATAGACATAATAAAATACCAAGCATTTATTTCAAACTGTAGCCTGATATCAAAAATGTTTTATACAAAATCTTTAACAGACATAATAAAATATCAAGCATTTACTCCAGAATATATGTTTTCGTACATAACATTATAATAAAATATCACAAAAACAACTTAGATTATCTTATTCAGTAGCCTGATATCAAAGATTTCTTGTACACAACATTAACAGAAAAATAACAAAATGCAAAGCACTCATCATTTACTCCAAACTGTAGCCTTACATCATAGATTTTTCGGACTTAGCTTTTACTTTAAACTGCAGCCTGACAACATATGTTATGTACACACAAATTTTCACAGATATCAGAAACACAAGCTTTCATTCCAAACTGCATAGTGGCCTGATATCAAACATTTTTTGTACGAAACGTGTCTGATAGATATCACAAATTGTAAAACAGTTGTTCCAACCTCGTGTATCTTGATATCAAAGATTTTTTTGTACACAACTTTTAACAGATATCACAAAATATCGAGGATCTACTTTTAACAGCTAAACAATTCACTTAACACCAAACAACGTCTGTGAATGATAAAAATGCAAGCAGCCAATTTGAAAGTACATATGATTAGATAAGCATCATCTGATTTCGATGACGTTATTGACAAAATGTCGCAAACGATTTTGAAAACAAATGTAAACAAAGCTACTCTCTCTTTGACTAGAGATGATTTCCATTCTTGACATTGAGACGGTGATAATTCTTATAATTTATATGTTACATATGTACTCAGGATTGCCTCTTTAGTCCATATAAACTGAAATAAAATTTATCAATATTTTCTTTACATTCTGCCATGTTGATAAATATAATAGCAGCGTTATTGGCTCAGTCCTCCACCTCATAGTCCTCCGAGCAAAGCCCTGCCCAAATAGTGAGGCTTTCCCCCCCCCTAGCGGAAATATTTCTAGATCCCCCCGGCCCTTCATAAAAGCTTTTCCTCAGAAGCATAAGAAAATACGCTAGCAGGAAATTGTGAGCCCCCTACCCCCCATAGGACATATGCAAGAGGATAACTTGAACTCAAGACTCAATAACTTGAACTCAAAATTCTGTCTTGCAACTTCATCCTACAATTTTGTTAAAAGAGCACAGTTTATTACTATAGATGATTCACAATCAACCGCTTTCAATATTTAGAAGGTAGCTTTTTGAGCTCGGCACCCAAGTAGCCAAAACGTGATGAATTCTATGAAATACATACAGCTGCTTTAAGCTAAAAATGAAAACAGTGACAGACAAGAAAAACAAAGAAAATCCGACTTGATTTTGCCAAAAACCATCAATGCTGCATACTGCAATTGCCAAGGTGAAGTGAGTCAAAATAAATTGATCAGATAACGTAGATAAGCTCACAGACAAATCATAATATATTTATTTAATTAGCAAGTTTTGTCAAGAATGATATAATAAGTCGCTCATGACAAACATATAATCATCTCCTTAATAAGAGAACGAGGAAATAGAAACGAAAGAAAATAATAAACCATAATTTATTAATGTAAGCCATTAAAGAAAACCACAATCATATTATTATAATAACATCACAGCAGACCCTTGTAAGGCAAGTTGAAAAAAAAGAGGTTTGAACTAGAATGAACTGTCAATGTGAAATAGGAAAAGATATAAGATAAATCAATTTCTCAGTTAGGAAATCCGAACTTTGAAATTCGAGCCACTGGCGACCTAGCTTATTTCTTCCACTGGGTAAAGACGGAAATTAAAATCGGCGCCCCCATTGTTTTTCGATTTTCCGCCCCTTTATTAGATAGGAAATAAGCCGAAATGACTGTGCAACAATTGGATCTAGACCTTTCACACATGAATTATCTTTGGGACAAGGGACAACCAGGCCCGTAGTCAAGGCTTTTGGTGAGAGTAGGGGGCCTGTTGGGGCATTCGAGTTAACGTTACCCAAGGGCCACCATGGTTGGCCCTGAGAGGAAGAAAATTTTTAATTTTAGGGCTCCTAGATCGATCGCTAGAAAATACATTTTTTTTGATCAAGTAATACAAATTTACATAAATGACAAAGACACCAAAGGGTGGATTTTACAGATGAAATATTTAAATGTTGTCCTAAAATCAGGGAGGAGAAAAGGGAAAATCAGAAAGCAATTTTTCTATCATTCTAAATTTCTAAATTAATACACTGTCCTTTCCTTTACGTTACTGCGTTATGTGTACGCAAATTATGTTGAAAAGTGACAGAATACATCTTTACGCGCTCCGGCTGGGGCGCTTGTCCCACTACCCCACCTGGCCAGGCCGCCACTGATTCGAACCACCTAAGACTTTTACCAAACTTTGGACATATTAAGTCAGCAAACCGACCATAGTTGTTCGTAATATGAAGAATAAGAATCAACATACATTAACTTTCGGACGTTTTTTTTTTCGGACAAAAGCGTGTAGAAAATTAAATTGTCCGACATTTTTCGGGTCCGAACTTTAAAAGCGTCCTAAAAAGAAATTTTCCTAAAAAAGAATATTGAACTTTGCTTTTGAAAAATTTTCTTTCAATTGAAATAACAAAAAAAGGGAAAACTACATATAAATCAAAGGTCATTTATTATGTTAGCATAGATAAAGAGAATCTTCAAAAAAATTTCGGACGTTTTTATTTTCGGTCAAAACCATGAAACGATGACGAGATGATCAAGAAAAGTTTCAAAAAAGCGGGAATCACTTTTGCAATTGGAGAAATTGAAACCGTTGATCCTTTTAAGGACTTAGATAAGTGTAAATAGAGGTATTTACATGTTTTTTAAAAAGGAATATAAAAGAAATTTATATTTCCGAAATAAATTCTCAGTTGTTTATTTTGTCCGAAATTTGTCCGAAATCTGCAAAAATCGTCCGAACTTATTTATCCGAAAATTAAATGTCCGAAATTTAACAGTCCAAATTTTTTTGAAGTTAATGTAAGTAAGATCAGACATTTGAGTCTTAAAAAACATGTTTCTCTTAAAATGAAATTTGAACCATAAGAGACTTTCACCACTTTTTGACATATTCAGTCTGCCATCTCGCAGGAGTTGTCAAAAAAGTTCATGTTTTTATGAATCGCTTTTTGACGTTTTTAAGAACTTACAGCTTTTGACGCCTTTATGGTCACATGATTTTTTTTTCAGAATCAAGAAATCAAGATTTCTGAATTAAGCCTTAAAAGCAGGTTTCTTATATAAAAACGATCAATGATCCCTTCTTCCTTGTATCAGTGTAACTTAAGAACAGCCGCCCTCAAATATAGCTGTTGGTACTTGTTGGTTTGACTCTAACATGATTCAAACAGTGAATCATGATCGCAGAGAATTTTCCATAGAGTGAATGTGAAGAATTTGCCTTATAGAACCGATGTTGCTGAGTGGATAAGATGGTAGGCAAAGAAATCAGGGGACGCGAGTTTTACGCCGTTTTAAAACTTTGGATAGTTTGATGGTGAAAACTACCAATCACCATATGTTCTATAAGGTTTATTGTGAGATTTTTGAAAGAAAATAAAACCTCATTGATAACAAAAGAGCTGAAGAGAAAACTATGTATACTCATTGATAAAAAGGAGAACTGAAGAAGTTATCCTAGGTAGATAATCGAGGGGAAATAATCTAGAACTAAACAAAATCACCATTCTCCAAATGAACAAACAGAGATAACAGCATGATATTACAATTTCTGTCATTTTTACATAAAAAATGTCTAAGATTACTAGCAGCATACGGAAAGCAACAACAGTACAGTATATTCTCGATGAGTGTGACACAGAAGGTAAAAAAAGTAAAAATATATAGTGAATAAATAAAGTATAAACTTTATTATCGTATTTTTTTGTTGTAATTCACAATTGTATGAACACAAAATTTAAAGTTTACTCCTAACTTGTTATATATTTATGCCATCTTCTGGTATACAGATGAATATGTTCAATTTCAGAAAAACTGAACCATCAAATGTTCACAAAAATGTTCATAAAAATCTCTTTTACTTCCTTGTAACCATATCATATTTTATCAAACACAAAGATCTAACAATTTTTTTCGTTACTACATCTATTTCATATAGTTCTAAAATAAAATACAATATGGTATAGAAAAAGCTATATATATCTGATAAGGCTGTTATTTTTATCAAACTCTATTGCTTCTGTGTATAGTTCATGTCCTTACATGGGTATTGGAATCCCTTTTATGGAATTTTGAACTCCTTTATATAAGGATAGTCGTTTTCGCTTTCCAAAAATAGTACAGTATAATATTACTTCAAAGCAAATATATACACGTTGTTTTATATAAGTACAAACCATATATATAAGAACGTACATAAGGCTTCAAACGGCAGAAAGTCAAAAACATGTTAAGAACATTTGAAGGCTTCAAAAGGCTATTTTCTTAAGAAAATATTTAAACTCAATGATTTCAACCTGTTTTTTGCTAAAATTAAGAAGAATTTAAGAAATTTTTTAGCCTAAAATCCGAAAAAATTAAGAACGTTCGAAGGCAAACTCTAAGTTGGATGTTCTTATTCAAAAAAACTTGTAGAATAGAAAAAGCCGTAAAACAGGCTTTTTCAGAGTACCCTATCTGGCGGTTGAAGATCACTAAAGTTTGCCGTAGGAAAGCCTGTAAAAAATGTTTGAAAGATCGAATCGTCTAAAACTATTTACCTCGATTATTCAGTCTGGTTCAAGAGATGTTTCTAGAACGTAGTTAGTTTCAAAGCTGCAGGATATGTGGATTAAACAAAGCTGTGCTAATTTTCAAGCCTTTTCTATTCTGATTTCTTCTTATCTTAAATTTCAGAAATACCCTTTTATCATATCGTCCAAGTCTTATTCTTCCCTAACTGAACTTATCAAACTATCAACTGTGCTTTTAGTGCAAAAAATATATTAGCTACCACCATTTTCGAAAAAAAAAAAGATCGAATAAATCGAATTTCCCCAATTATTGCTTAAAGAAATATTTCATAACAAATTACAATTATTGAGAACACAGCCGAGAAAGCTTCGCACTCTAAATCCAAGAAAAACATGAAACAAACAGACTCACTCAATTCTTATCATAAATACACAAACACCTAGTTCTTTCCTATAAAGGTAATCGAAACCTACCAGCTCAATTTTAAAAACCACGCATATTTTTTCAAACCAATAACTCAATAACTCTTAAAGATTAAATTTCTATGATATTCACTTCTTTAGCACCAAACTGTTAGAAAGAGAAAAATAAACAAAAACTATTCAACGTGATAAAAAATTCTTTTGAAAAGAATGTGAGGTTCAAAATTCCAAAAAATTACTTTAACGATGGAACATCCATTCAAATATTTATTATGTACTTTTTCAATAAATGGGGGAGTATAACGATTCGGTGCTAAGTGTCAGTTCATGTACAACACTAGTATTTCAAACTCTTCCCCACGAAGGAATTTTCACATGAAAAAAAATATATTTTCGCGTGCATTAATTTTCGGACACACGAATTAACATTTTTGCGCAAATGCACAATTACGAAGTACCTTTTCGGCAAAATAAAGTCGGCCGGCCCTAGCTGGCGACATTTTTGGCAGGTGACCAAAATTTGGGCCGAAAGAATGGTTCCAAATTGAAAAAAAATTATGACTTTAAAACAACACAGACGCAATGATTCGATTAATTTTGATGGCAAAATCAGCATTTCAAAAATTGAGATTTTGTCAGTTTGGGCCGACGAACAACAGTCCGACCTTTTTTGGCCCATAAGGTACGTAGAATTACAGGTCAAGACTGCTGAACCGAAAATAATTTCCTGTGATAATCGCAATGTAATCACAAAGTTGCGCTGATCGTCAGAATAATATCAAAATGTTCGTGTTCCGGGTATTTCTCTTGCAGAAATATATACTCTTCATAGACGGAAATGTCCGAAGTTATTTCTTGTATACCAAAGTAACATATCACTTGTTTTTAGCGCAATAAAAAAGCACTTCAAAGCACGTTGTTTTCTTTTTTGGCCTGTTGAATCTGAATGCTTTCTAAAGAAAAGTCATACCCCTCCCTCGGGTAATAAGCTAGATATAAGGCCTGCCTGGATTTTTCCCAATTCAGTTTTTGATATTCTGTGAAAATTCCAGATAATTCTGTCCGCGTGGTCAAATTTTTTTTTGAGTCACGTGGGTAACCAACATCCACAAAGCAAACGCAAGCAAAAAGCGCGGAAACAAATTTTCTTCAACACTTCGGATTTAAAATGGCTTATAATGGTGCTCACAACTGATTTTAGGCTATTATCAGGGGTAGCCAATCTCAAAACAGCAACTGATCGAGACAAAAAAATTATGCGAAGGCAAAAAAGAACTTACAAATTGTGAGAAGTTTCAAATCGAACTTTGAACTTGTTTTCCGAAATATATCTTGGACTGAAGTCTTTTTATCTTTTACTCTTATTTATTGCTAAAAAAGAGAAGATAAGAAAGCAAAATAATATTTCAAAACTAAGAGACAACTCGAAACCCCTAAAAAACAAAAGACAATGAAAAACTGTTAGGATTAATGAAAGATCCACTCAAGCTTAACCACACAATTTGAAATGTTTCAATTCTTCATAATCAAATCTACTTCTTCGTGTCTACTATTTCTTAAAACCAGGAATCTGATTATTTTCATTTTACATTAGGCAGAGCCATACATACTAAATAAATTTGATTTCAATTTTTGTTCAGAATTTTTGATTTAAAGTAGTTTGATAAACAAGTCCTAATAATTGGGGTGGGTTGGAATATTTCCAAATACCTAATAATTTTTCGAGGGAAAACTCCATCAAACGCAAAATTCTATGAATTTGAGTGGACATCAGACGTTTTGTTTATTCATCCCTGACAGGTCAGAGTGACAAACGTAGGGGGGAGGGGGGGTCCAAATAAGGTCCGGGAGGTTGGGAAAAATCAAAAAATTAACAAGGGAGCGTTTATTTGGCACACAAGAGTATCCACACCTACACTACACTAACTAATCAAATGGTTAGATTGCTAGAAGGAACTGTTATGTGTTGATATTTTACATTTTTTTACTATAGGATTTCAAAAACTAACGCTAGGTGAGTGAGAGCTGGCCTGTCTACATCTTAGTGTGATATAGATCAAACTTTAACCCAATTTTGAATTACGTTACCAACCCCTAAAACGTACCTACAGTGCCAGATAAAATTTCTAAAAAGGATTGTTATATTCTAGCTTTACTAGCGCTGTTCGCTGACCTAGTTATTCCGATTTTAGAAGAATTTTTCAAACTCATAACCCTAAATTAAAGGACTTGAATTATAATTCTGTGATTTCGTCAAATAAAGCCTAGAGAACTATGCTTTAAAACTTATATTACATACAGTAGATTCTCTATAACTCGACTTCTTTTAACTCTCTACAATTCGAACGGTTTCACTTGGTCCCTTCAGCTAACACTTACGCCAAAATATTCTCTATAATTCGAACTCTCCACAACTAGAAAGATTTTTTAGTCCCCTTAAGCGTTCGAATCGTAGACAGTCTATTGTAGAAGCACATCAATATCCCCAGTCGTTAAACAAAGCACTTTTTTCTTGCAAGGACCATACAAAACATTTGGCATAGAAAAGGTGTCTGAAATTCATATAATGTATTATATATCATATATATAATTATTCAAAAAATATGTAAAAGACTTGAACAAAGTATAGAATATTTTATAATTCCAATAGAAAACACTCCCATGTTAAATGCAATATAATATACAAACTACATAATATTTTTGTACAAGAATATAATTCTGATGATTTACAAACATAAAGAAATGACCCTTGTAAAGTTGGTTTTGCCTTTAACACAAGGCTGTCCACGAGCACAGAGGCCGTCAAATTTCTGGTGCTACTTGCAGCAATGATACAAAATTTAACTCGTGTTTGTTGAATAGTCTTTTTAAGAATAAAAGTTTAGCAGCGAATTTCGGCCTCGTTCGCGAAATTTCATCAACACAAAAAACAAAAAAACTTTATTATGAATATTTTTAACTGTAACAATTGAAATGTTTCTGTTGTTTGTTTTAGAAATCACTAGCTTTTCGGCAAAATTGAGAAAATAATTTTCAAAGCTTTTCAAGGTTTAATTCCTGAGAGTTTTAAGAGCGGAAATTTATTACCGATTCGCGAGAGTAAATCTGAGTGAAGTTTTTTTGTTCGGTTCGCGATAGTAATAATATATATAAAAAAACAACTTTTGTACACAAAGTTTTGTACACTTAAATTATTTGTGACAATTTATTTCCAAAATCAGTGCCTTTTACGACTTCACACAATTCGAAAACTAAATAAAAACTAAATTTCTGAAAACTCTTTCGGAATTAAAGTTTTCATGAACAACCTTTATGTGTAATCAAACCATTAAAAAATTCTAAATATATTTTAAAGATCTAAATGCAAAATTAAAAATTAGCTTTCATCATTATTATCTAGTGGGTAAGCATTCACGAACAGTCACAATTTCCTTATTATTCATTGAAATGGAAGAAAGAGACCATACGTCAAATAGCTGTGTTATATTGGGATGGTGGAATCCTTTGACAATATGGGAACTTTGGTAACTAACACTTTGGAAAGCTTTGCTTAGCCAGCCAGCCGTCAATCTGTGCGACTTTTTCTCGATCATTTTGATGCAAAAATAAAACTTTTTATGAAATGAAATGCATTTACTATCAAATACAAAATTTCATTTTTTCTTCTTCTTCTGCACAAAGAAAGAAACTGGCTAGCAAGCACAGTTCTTTTTCTCGTTATTTGCTTCTAATTTGACAGTTTCTGTTTGGGCGTGCCCTACCTGGTCTTTTATCTTACTCAGCTGGATCTCATGCACCTTCTGTATAGTGGAGATGAATGCTGACTCAACATTTGTAGCATCTAATGCTGACGTTTCGATGAACATCATTTTGTTTTGTTCGGCAAATTCCTTAGCATCTTCCGTATTCACAGCTCGTAAGTGTTTCAAATCAGTTTTGTTACCGACTAACATGATTACGATATCAGGGTCGGAGTGCTCTCGTAGTTCTTTTACCCACCTGTCGATGTTATTGAAAGTGCGTAACTTGGAGAGGTCGTAAGTGATCAGTGCTCCTACAGCACCCCGGTAATATGCGCTGGTAATAGCCCTGTACCTTTCTTGTCCAGCTGTATCCCATACCTAACCAAAGCAACAAAAAAAATATGAAGAGATTACACAATGTTAGGTTTACAACATTGCACTCTATATACCCGTAGTCAATACCTTTGTTTTTGATTTTTACCCCTTATTGACACAGTCTTTGAAATTCAATTTTGAAGACAATTTTTTTTCACAGGTGTAAATTCTTCATTCCGGGTTTCATGTAGACGAGACCTTAGTGAATGTTTCCTCGATAGAAAAAATGATTTCAAAGACGATTCACTAAAGTCTTTCATTCCAAAAATGTGTTATTTAGGCCATGTTTGCATGAGACCCAGAATGAAAAAATAAAATCTGCAACAAAGTATCTTAATTGTTTTTTTATTTTATCGTGACTACAGTAGATTCTCGATAATTGGGACCCTGGATGGGACTTCATACAAATCACTTTAGTAACATTCGTTAAGTGAGACTGCTAGTTTCAGTCCCCTCAGAGCATAACTCATACAAAACACTTCGGATAACTGGGACTTTCGCTAAGCGGGACATTTTTTATTCACTGACTGCATCTGTTCATTCGGTCCCTTGAGTATCCAACCCATCGAGAGTATACTGTATTTATAGAAAAAGACACTTTACCGTAGGTGTTTTTTTTTTATTCTGGGTCACACGTGAACATTTTAGATACTTTGATGATAAAAAACATCGAGTTTGAAGAAATCCAGACAGGCCTATTGTCCTCAACAACAATCCATCTTAGTCACATGGTTTTCTTGGAAGGGAATAAATACTGATTTGTTTTTTTACCAACAAGTTAATTTGCTAACTTGAGACGATTAAATCTGTAATTTTCTCATTCTTTAAGCAACTGAATGTTTCTGTGGCGAGTACGTGGTCACTTAAATTGATTGCTATTTAGGCTGGACTTAAATGATTGTTGGTTTGCCGTCACCTGACTCTAAGAAAAAAAGTACGGTCGGTCGGGAAAAACTTTTTTTTGGTCGCAATTTTCATGTTATTTGTGAGAACTAACGATCTAACTAATTAAAGATCATTATTTATATTGTTGAAGAATAAAAAAATATTTGGTCGAACTTTGAGTAATAAATTTTTTTCAGTCGGGCCCTTTCAAGTAGAGTCGGTCGGATGACGGCAAACAAACAATCATTTAAGTCCAGCCTTACACGACCGGCGTTCGTTCGATTCCCAAAGAGTACCATTTCTCCCGAATATATTTTGTGTGTCAGACCATGTACCTAACCTTGCACAAGTCAGCTGTGTGAGCCACAGTCTAACCGATAGACCCTTCCTAGATTAACACTGTTATACAAAGTCTTCTTCTGTGAGTGTATAATAATATGTAAATCTGAATGTTCTACTTTCTCCTTTCGACAAGAAGTAGAACTGCTGCTTTTTCATGATATATTTGCAAACGATTAAAACAACAACTTAACAAATCAAGAGTGCCACTACAGACACTTAAAATCTATGAAAAAGTCTCGAGCTATCTGAAAGGTTGTTATAATGTAGGAAAAATTTCGCAATCTAAAAATCCCAAGTCATCAAGAAAATATAAAGCAGTATCCAATTTCACTGCCAGACACGAATCAACAAGTTTGTTATTGTCAGTAGTATGTGTATTTTCAAAAACTTTCTCTGTAGATGTAAAACGTCTTGCTACAATATAGCGATTTCAACTTCTCATCATATAATCATGACATTTCATACAATATCACAATCTCAAGTTCGAGATGAGAAAATATTTCGATCTTCAACTTATCAATCAAGCTACATATTAGAAACTTGTTCCGCATGCGTTGAGTTTAAACAACACTTCTTATTCCTTACTATATAGAAAAGCGAGAAATATTTCTTATTTGTATTTAAGTCATGGTTACTAAATACTTCATTCAGCACAACAAACTTTGAATACGCAACACGTGGCCATTTTATGCGTTATTTATTTTGAATAAAAATGGATAAAAATGGCTGCATCTCTTTTAAAAAGTGAAAAAAGTGAATCAGAGATAAAGATAGATATTACTATTTTTCACTCCTTCAATTGTAGTTATTTTAATTATTAAAAATGATAAAAAGTAATTTTCTTAATGCGGCATTAAGGTTATGCTGAACTAAATATGAAAACTACGGCCTTTGATAGAATATGTACTTAGTTTACCTGTGATAACGAAATAAAAACAAAATATCAAGGCACCTGCGCTTTAATTATTTTTCCTGCCACCTTGATACTTCTGGTTGCAAATTCCACACCAATGGTTGATCTAGATTCAACATCGAATTCATTTCTAGTGAATCTTGATAACAAACAAGACTTGCCAACTCCTGAATCACCAGTTAGTACAATCTTGTAAAGGTAATCATACTGGTCAGTTGGCTGAGACGTAAGGTCCATTTACAATATATTTTATTGACATATATTCTATATACAAAAAAAGAAGAAAGCGGTTATACAGACAGCAATATTAGACTTAATACGTAATATGAAATGAAACACTTCAAAAAGCATTTTCGGAATGGTATCTTAACATACCATTACCAATAATCAAGTTTTATTTGTATACAAACATCGTATATGTTATAAAAACATTTCCACATAACGGCCTAGCCAATTACATGTACATACAAATACACGTACATACCATACAAACATGACGTCATTGTATTCTAAAAATCGGAAGTTTTGCAAAAAATAGTATTTTTACGGACATATCAATATCACAGTTTTCTTAATCTCTATAGAAGAATGCTATAATGGATTAAATCTCTTCCCGTTCTTCGTTGAGCAAAAGCGCTAGAAATGATCTCAGAATTTCCATAGTAATGAAAACCAAAGGCGTTATACATATTACTTTAGGCTGTCTTTGGTCCCTCAGTCGGCTCACTGTAAAAAACATGATTTGGATAGTCCATGGATCATTTGAAAAAATACCACTTCAGACACTTTTTATAACTAAAAAGCTTTGTCTTGCGGTAATAGCAAAATGTGACTATCAAAAAAAGATGTACCCAAAAGTTCTGCTACAAAAATTGTCATAGCTAGAACGAAACAACAGCTAAAAGAATCATTTTAAAGTCTACATAAAATAAAAACACCGATCAATATATCCAAAGAGATGAAACATGCTTTTGCTATAAGGATCATCAAACTACTTAAATTCATCAGTCAGAACAGCCTCTTAGTTGAAGTACATATAACATCAAAAAATATTATTAAAAATACGTGGCCATTATGCACTGATACGTCAAAAACTTTCACAAAAAAACAACCTCGAACAGCTGATGACAGTCAGTCAAACGCGTCAAAAGCATACATGATATCTTTTTTCAAATCCATATGCAAGGAATTACAAAAGCAGCATGATTTAGATAATTACACGACCTGACAATATAATGACACAACATGACAATCGCACTGAAACAGTTCACTGAACTTACACATTTCATTTTTAAGCCAAGACGATAAAATTCCACTTAAATGTTCTTCAAGCATATTTCATGATTAATGGCTTTAATCCTTTGTAGAAATCCTGTTCAGTTTTTAATTATTATAACATGGGCAGGTTTAATTTTCTTTTTATCAAGTGAACACATAGTGTTTATTATAGCTTATCAAGATTTATCTTGATTGCTGTGTACATATTCTATGTAGGCAAAATTGCAGGCGATTTGACAAATTAGAGATTTTTTTCAGAACAGATAAGACAGCAATGCCTCATTGTCTGTTATAAAAGCAACCTAGGTTCAATTTGCTACATGGATAATTTTCTTAAGAAACATACGGATTAGAAACACCAGGCTGAAGCTCCCAAATAATTAAGAAAAACAAATGTTAATAATTAACCCTTCGTAGAACGACCTATTTTCTATTCCCTCCCCCTCCTACTGAAATAAGGAGATTGGTACCATTTTTATTGCCATCCTGTGACGTGCAGCGTGCATTTTACAGACCAAAACACTATTTTTTTCAAGATTTGCAATAACTTTTTATCTAGAAATCTGATTGACTTCAAACTTTCAACAATGCAAGATATTGACAAGATAAGTCATTTAGTGAAATATATCACGTGACCAGCTTGTCTTTTAGAGACCAACTATCAAAACAGCTGTTTTCAACATTCCAGTCTGAAAAATACACGCTGGTCACGTGATTACTTTCCAAAATAGTAGCTCTAGCAAAATCTTAAAAAAACATAGACAAGATAACTCATTTTAGTGAAATGTATCATGTGACCAGCGTGTATTATACAGACTAACTATCAAAACAGTGATTTTCAATATTCTGGTCTGTAAAATAGACACTGGTCATGTGATCACTTACCAAAATGTTAGTTCTACTAATATCTACCAATATTAAAGTTTGAAGTTGGTAGCCAATATAGTTCTTATAGTAATATCCCTTTAGACTGGTCTGTAAATTATCAACTAATCACTCAGTGGTAGAGCTATTGCCTGGCAAACGAGAGGTCGTGGGTTTGGACCCCACTCAATCCACAGTGTTTGAAATACTTGTCTCAGCCAAAACGTGTGTGAATGGATAATTCCAATCTGTATATATACACTATGATGCGTAATTACACATGATCTCATGTATATGACTGAAGTTGGCACTTAGTGCCTAAACTGGGGCATTAGTTGAGCATTGCTCGGCCCTTGTAATCTGACTGTGATAAGTGTAACACAACTGTGCAACGAGAAGAGCATGGAATCCACCACTTGGCTCATTGATCTGGTAATATAACGTGCTGAAGTGGTAAGGTTTGAGTTGTGCTCCCCCAGACCATTATCATGACATCATCGGATCGATAGCTCAGTGGTAGAGCTATCGCCTGGCAAACGAAAGGTTGTGGGTTCGAATCCCACTCGATACACAGTGTTTTAAATACTTATCTCAGCCAAAACGCGTGTGAATGGATAATTTCCAATTTCTATATATACACTATGATGCGTAATTACCCATGGTCTCATGTGTATTGAACTTGAATCTTTTGCCATTTCAAATGTGAAGAAGGTTTTCAATGCAAAGTTATGACTGAAAGTTTGGAGGTATCAAACCTGTTTTTTTTGTCATTTTTTGATGAAAATTGCCCCTAAAGTTTTATTTGAAGATTGCATAACACTCATCCACTTTACATATGTATTATGTATCAAAAACAAAAGAAAGAATATTTTATGCAGCACCATACAACCAACCTCTTGAACTTATGGACAAAACAAAATTCCCATGTGTGACTATCCATCAGCAACATAGGCTCAAAAAACCACATCAAAGCAATTTCAGAACACAAAGACAACCAACCATAGAAATAAAAACAAACTGTTAGTGTAATTTGCAATTAATTTTTGGTAAACTCAACGTATGGAACATTTAGCTCAGTCACTCTCGATGACCAATGTATACCAAAGAAAAAGTGACATAACACACTTACTCTAGCAGAAACTACCTATTTTTAGTTGAGGTAAATGTTAAGGAAGACAAAAAGATAGGTTATTGATAGGCATCAATAGTTCAGAAAGTTTCTGATACTTATATATGAAATGTTAGATATGGGAGAGTTGTGAACAGACAGAGGCCAGATACATGAAATCTGGGTGGAGAGAGTCATGAACAGACAAGGGCCATATACATTAAATCTGGATGGTGAGGGTTGTGAACATAAAAGGGTTAGATATATGAAATCTGGTGGTGAGAGTTGTGAACAGACAAAGGCCAGATACATGAGATCTGGGTGGCGAGAGTCATGAACAGACAAGGGCCATACACATTAAATCTGGGTGGCAAGAATGGTGAACAGACAAGTGTCAGATACTCGCTTGCTACATATTTTGATTAGCATCGTCAATGTGGCAATTCCTCACTTGCTCCATATTTTGATTAGCGTCGTCAATGTGGCAATTCCTCACTTGCTACATATTTTAATTTTGCATTCTCACGTTAAACATAAATGACATCAACGTTTTCTTAAACATTCTTTTTTTTGAATATTATATTATATACCATATTCGTTTCAATTTCTGTGCACAGCAGTCATGTTTGAAAATGAGCGGTAAAAGGGTTGAATACTCTACTTTTCATTCTTGGAAATGCCATTGTTAGTGATATTAAGCGATAAAACTCACAGACAAACTTTATAACATCGCACGTGCCAAACTAAAGAATCACACCCTATCGCACATGCAAACGTCATCACATGTGCGAATTGAAGTACATGCACCATTTTCTTCAGGGCAAAGCCTGCATGAAATCTCGGTAGTGAGAGTCGTGAACAGACATTATGACCTCGACCTGAAAAGTAGGATTTCTTTGAAGTTGAATACTGAAAACACGGTGAGAATTTATGATTTCATACTTTGCATTTCATTAGTCCTAAGATGGAACTTCGAAACTGCACTGGTTTAATAGTTAATCGATCGGCTGTCAGCAGAATAGATACTTAAATTCTATGAATTCAAAAAAATTTCTATTTTAATTCAGCAATATAAAGGCAAAGAAAAAAGATAAGACAAAATTTGGCACAGTAAAAGTCCATATAAATGTCTTTTGGGTTATGCCAATTCCAGTACCAAATTGGGTTTATGACATCACAATGACGTCACAAAATTGGTCACCAATGAAGTTTTAAAAAGTGGCCGAATTTGAAGGCTAATAACTCTAGACCTGTTTACGATTGAAAGTTGACACTTGGCAACAAAGTTAGGCATAACCTAAATTTGCTTCATGTTGGGTGTAATTGAGTTAATCCCTTTAATGATATGATAATGTCCCAGCCCTTTTAATCCGATGTTAAAGACATCGGCACAATAGTGCCGAGGTAAACCGGCCATAGGCCGGCAAATTTTTGCCGACCTAGATAAGTTTTTATGTCGGCATGCTGTTCTGAGCGACTCTGTAGGTCGGCATAAGAATTTTTTTCGATCTCCAAATACAACAGACTCCCCCATTAAATGCCTTGTATACGCGTAACAAAAAGGAAGTTTCTGT
>JAUBWS010048400.1:3702-18986 GCA_032270445.1 Darlingtonia californica | reverse complement strand
TCAATTTATACCAAAACTGCAAAGAATTTTTAGAACTTTTTTTGTTTCTCCTTACTAACAGAGCCCATTTCTAGGGACTGTACACCCAAAAATTGGTGCTGTTTACCTCTTTTTTCATTTCTGCGTCAATTTCATTTCTGCGTTCCTTGCATCCAGTAGAGATTTGGTCATTCTTTAATTGTTCTTTAGATAACCAATATAAAGTTTTGTTTGAATTAATTTCCTCGTTCAAGTGCTATTTCTGTTTGGAGTAGCTAAGTTATGAATTCGAGAAAATCGAGTTTGAATAGTGATTGATATTTTCACAGTTTACTCAACTCTTAATTAAAAATGTATTAATACATAAGTAAGTTTCATAATTATATTTCAATATCTAAAATTGTATTATATACATTAAGATATCCGATTCTCAACCAGAGAATAAGGAAAAATTAAAACATGAAATTGAAATTAAATTTGCTACCAGGATTACGAAGCTAAAAACAAGACATAAGAACGCTAGACCAAATAGGCTCAAATGGTATAAACAGGAAGAGCAGAAGTAGACGCAGAAGTTGATACTGCTACCAATTCTGCTCTACCTTAAGTCTGACGACCTTAGCCACATATCCTGTAAACAACAAAAAATAATTAAGTAAGTAAGTAAATTTTTCTTTACCACTTAAACAATTATATAATAATATACACTCGAAGTAATCTAAGATAACACCTTAATCAAAAGTAAGCTTAAAATGTATACTGATTAGCTTATGTAGAATTTGGTATGGATTAATAGTCGTATACATAATTTTGCAAGACATTTGAGTCGAAAGTGGCTAACAGTGACAAAATCAATGCTAGAAAAGCATAATTGCAAGGATTCCAGTTTAGGATAAACTGGTAATGTACTTTAGGTGTTTGCAGGAGTTTAGATTTTGCACCTCGAGTATGATACGAATGATACTGATAGCATAAATTGAGAGAATTTTGAACAACTCTTAGAGTGACATGATTTAGAGATTTATGTACCAAAAAACATTAGAGAAAAAGAGAAGCTCGGGTTCATTAAAAATGTTCAAAGTTTCAAAACGAGGCCTAGAATATTCACGAAAGTTAGAAAAGGTAATAAGACGCAAAGCGTTTCTTTAGAGAGAATGAGTCTAAAACTAAGTTTGAATTCGAGAGGAATAGCCTTTCCACTACATACCATAGAAATGTAGAGCTTCAACGCTTCAAAAACTTACCAAAGTCGCAAAGTTGAACTAAAGTTAAGTTTCAATGTCAACTTTTTGAAAATGAGACACGGATTTGAAAGAAACCAATCTAAATATCATCTTTTATTTCAATTGAGTAAACGATGCATTATGGCTTCAATTCTAGAAAGTCTTTCAGTTAGCAACATGCACAGGAAGCTAGGGTGTGGAGAACACTATGAGCATATCTTCTACAAGTATATAGGAATTAAGTATATATTTTTTGCAGGATTCAAACTGTTTTCGACGGAGATGAGAATACCAAGTGAAAGGGCTTTGCTTAAGTAATGATTTAAGCCAATATTTATAGGAGAGTTGCAAAAGCAAATTTAGAGATTGAATTGTAAGATTTAATTGAGCAAATCGAGCCCCACCTCGGCATACCAATTGTACATAGAAAACGTTTAGTATTTCGTATTTTTGAAATCTTGAAAATAACGCAATATATTTTTGCGATTATCTATGGTACGATATTGTAGACAAGAATCTGGCAAAAAGTTTTTTGCGAATTTTGCCTTTGCAGTATTTACACACATATTGACTGGGAAGTGGCTTGAGTTTGACCTGGGTCTCACTTCAGAATGAATCATTCACTTCAGAGCGAATCCTTCGCTCCACTAGCTTGGGTGGGCGCCTTGGGCAAGTGCTAGCACACCCTTAGCCTCCCGGGATTATTCCCTATCAGGTACGACATTGGCAATGTTTCTCTTGTCAGCTCGGCATCAACATTAGCACCTCAGACTCTATTTTCGGCAACCACTGCAACAGTTGTCTTCCATCAGCCGTCCTAGCTCTACTTTGCTATTGTGTTACAGAATCAATTGCCAACGGAAGCTTCTCTCGCTCCAAGCAACTTCGTTGTCAACTACTTGGGAAAATAGGGTGTCTGCCCAAGCTTCTCAAAATCATCGAGTTACTGCACTCGGGAGTAAAAGCACGCTTGATTATCGATTGAGAACTGATAAATCTTTTCAACTACGATTTTGATGTGAAACAAGGATGTAAACTCGCTCCCATATTATATGGTATATACGCCGCGATTGTTCTGTGGATAGCTTTTAAAGATAACCATGAATACTCTATTCTCGTGAGATTTCGCACTGATGGGAATCTTTTTGATCTTAGGAGGCTAAAAACTAAATCGAAAGTCTTCCTTATGTACAGTACATATCTGAAGCTCAGTAAGCGGACGACATAGCCATTTTCAGTGATACTTCTGCTGGATTACAATCACTCCTCACTATCTACTATCTTACTGCAGAAAGATTTGATCTTCAAATAAACGCGAAAAAAACTGAAGTCACGTGCTTTGGTCCAGCAAGTGACTTCGTCATTGGTGAGATAAAACTGTCTTGTGTGAATCGTTTTTAAATATCTTAGCAGTATTCTATCCACAGAATGTAATCTAAAAGAAGAATAAGTTGTACACATTCAAGCAACATCATGTGCCTATGGTAGGCTAAATGATTGCGTCTTCAACAATTGCAACCTCACGATCCGGACAAAAATCACCGTTTACAACCAATGCCTCATCTCGATCTTGTTATATGGAAGTGAGACTTAGACTCTCTGTATGCGCACGAGTTAGACAGCTTCGAACGTTACAGCAACTGCATCTCAGAAACATAATGGACATTAAATGGGATGGCTTTGTAGTAATCAAGAAGCATTGAGAAGATCAAAGTATGTGGATGTTGACGTTATTCTTGTTCAATATCGCCTCCGTTGGTTTGGTCATGTCGCGCGAATGGACAACACTCGTGCTGTGAAAAGTTTGTTCTATGATGAATTGGCATCAGGAAAAAGACCAGTTGGTCGACCCTGTCATCGTTATAAGGAAAATTTTGAAAGCTATACTCAAAGTCGGAAAAATTCTTTCTTGGGATGAGGTAGTACTAGATCGATCTATGTGGTGATGCAGTATATTTTCAGTCTGCCAAAATATGAACGCGTTTCGTAACGAGAAATATGAAAAATGTCGAGAAAAGCGAAAACGTTGATTATCTACTAGTTTTTGTTTTTTCTTAAAATTTTAGAATTCTTATATGTATTTTTACTCGTTTGAGAACTTAGACTTATTATTATTATTAATGACTAAATAACTTTTGCATTTACTGTCATGTTGCAACTATTGGGTTCAGACGTATCGGAACAAACTGGAAAACCTCCTAGAAAATATCGAATTTTTTGACAAAGAATCAAGAAATTTTTCCACTGAAGTAATCATTTTAATCTTTCTTATAATGGTTTCTTCATTTTGAATATAAAATGATTACCCAATATCGAAACATTTAGGTCAATTTTTGTTTGGGTGGTGGTGGAAGCTTGTTTACTTAACATAGATAATGTTCTTTGTTCTTTTTTACTATGAATAAGTCAAGGAAAATATGCTCAAAATGATCAGAGAAAATAGGTAGGAAAATTAGGGAAATATTTTTTACTGCGTGCTTGAACTGTTTTGCCTTATCATCTTTCTTTCCTTTAAAACTTGGATTCCTGTTTTCTGTCCGGCGAAAAATATTTTGTTCGACAATCTATTTTTGAATTCTGTTTACTGATGCTTACTTGTGACAACTAAAACCAGATAGTTGGAAACAAATTCGGAATACCTAATATTTGCATCAGCAATCAAAATTCGGAATTCCTATTTTTTACAGCAGAGCTTGAAATTCGCAAATGAACTAAATTTTGCACAGTAATTTGGAACTTAAAAGATACGTACATTCATATCTTTTATTGGAAAATGCAAAGAAAAGAAATATCATAGTCAGGAAATTGACTTACTACCGGGTGTCCCAAAAAAATGTAGCCTCTAGGAAAAATGTCAATAGCAACTGTAAAGGAATTATTTAGTATTTCTTTTGTTTTGATTTGTGGTGCTTTTGAAGAATTCTCCTGATACTGTTTACAAAAGGCTATATATTTTTGTGAAACCCGGTAGAGGAGTGCCAATTAACTAAAAGTTACGTAATGTATCGTTTCTTTTGATGCTTCTCATAATGGCGAAGGTCATAACAATCATTAATAAACTTTCCAAGCTTTTTGTGCAACAAAAACATATTATTCTTGCATAGAAACAAAAAATTTTGTTGAGAATTTCATATCCCTGTTTATATCACTAGATAGCTTTCTTCGAGCCCTTTTCATCAAAATTGAAAACTTCTTTAATGAGTTATTGAAGAAGTACGTAGAGAATTTTGTCATTAATCATCTTTACAACTCAATCAACAGACGCAACAAAAGCACTTGCTCCTTAACTCAATGAAACAATTAGCGTAAGTTTGATTACCTTACAATCTTTCAACAAATTTAATGATAAAATTTTTTGCAATTACAGCTGAGGCTAAATTATCAATGTAAAAAAGAATAATGATCTAAGCAAAATGATATGAAGTCAATAAAAAATGTGCTAATTGACTTGATTTATGCGATTTTTGTTCTTGTAGCAATCACCAAATACGAAGATGAATTAATGTTCTTTTCGAAGAATTCACATGAATTTCTTGTATTTTCTCATCGATTTCTGCTTTCTTCTTGGAAGTCAAATCAAGCTGTGGTTGGAAAATTAAGAAAAAGAGAAACTATGTGTTTCTTAACAACCGCCATATAGGAAAGTAAATTAATGTATATTTCAAAGAATTCACATTAACTTTCTTTCCTCAAGGTTTTCTGCTTTTTCTTTTCTTAGAAATTAAAGTTTAAAGCTTTTTGTCATTTTATGTCATCTAAAGAATGTCATTCTTGACACTAAATTATGAATATGACTGTCATCGATCATAGGCAAACGAAATATAATGTTTATCTTTTTCATGTCTTGATGTTAAATAAAATATAGTATGTCCCAGAAAAGATACTGCATCGTCATTGAACCATAGTCATTAGAGAATTCCCAGGTCTGACAACTAATTGTAATAACTTTTCGTCTAGTCTTTCTTTGTTATTTACAATATAGAGTGTCCTGAAAAAAAAGGAAACCAAACCTTAAGCAACCGTACCTTTTGAAATTTATAGTTAAAAAATGTTATGCTTTTTTCAATTATATAATTCGTAACTTCATATAAATACTGTTTAGACCAGTATTAGAATTCTAAGCACGAGACATTTCAATTAAATCTACAACGATCAATTAAGAGAAAGTTGAGTGGAGATTAATGGCCCTCCTTTATTTGTTGCAGGCATGCCATACCTTTTAAGCTGGTATCGTCATCCTGATTGAATACTGTGGCTTCTGTTTGTTTGACATTCATGTGAAGCCCAACTTTAGCTGCTTCAGTTTCAACAAAGAAATGAAACTTAGTGACTAGAACGTACCACGTAAAACCACAGAAATAATGCCACAGATTCCTAATCGTACTCTGAAATTTTTAAAACATTTTATCTAATTTCCGAATTTTGCCTCAATGGTTAAATTCAAAGATAAATGTACACGTGTTCAAATTATATTGACCATTGGACATTTATTCAGAATTATTTTGATTATTAAAGAAAGTATACATACCGTAAATGATCGAATAAGCGCCCAGGACATCAAAAAATTCAATTTTCAAGGGGCGCTTATTGGAGAGGGGCGATTATTCGAGTAAGGACGCTTATTAAAAGTTATTAAAATTTGTATATTACTTAAGTTGAATTAGGTTGCCTGTTTAATACAGCGAGCGAGATAACTGGAAATAAAAATGTTTGAGTAGTGAACTACTGGAACAGAGAAAAAAATATCAAAGTTCGTAATGAAATTTGATTTTTTAAGTGCCATTCAAAAAGATATCTTATTTTCTTATAAATACTTTTGCTCCTTTCTTATAAGAATTCGAATAATCGTCTGCTTCTGATTTCATATCCGATTAACTGCTGGGGGCTAAAAAAATTCTTCTTAGAGTGGGCAATAATTAGAAAGGGACGCTTATTCGGAAGATGGCGCTCATTCGATCATTTACGATATGTGTATTATGTGCGTAAGTGAGGTCCAAGTACAAATTTCATAATGGTTAATGCATAATAATTCAAATATCTCAAAAACTATATAAGTTATGGACTTCAAATTTCAGTTCTGCCACCTGTTTGGTTGTATTTTACAGAACAAACCTAAAATCTGCAAAAACGGTGCATCTGTCAATTAATTTGACTTGCAATTTTGATGGTAGATAGATAGTATTTAGAGTAAAACAACAAAATAATTGTAATGATCAACGTGTATTTTGCAGAAAAAATGTTTCTGGTCTGTAAAATACATGTTGCTCACATGATATTTTTAGATTTTGTTTATTTATATAATACCTACCTACGGCCAAAACTTCAAGTTAAAACGATTAATTTAGATGAAGTTATTAAACATTTCAGGTTTTGCAACGTTAACTTTCAATAGAATGGAGGATTTCTGGCCTAGTTCTTATACCCAAGAAAGGTGATCGCAGACTTCCTGATAACTACCAAGGTAGCGCTTGATCTCAAATTACTGCTAAGGTATACAGACTAACCAAAATGGATTTCGCGAGGGCCGCTCCACTTCATCCCACGTACTTGCTCTACGTCGCATATTCGAGGAATTCCAAAATTACAACAAAGAAGCAGTGCTAGTCTTCAATGACTTTAAATAGACATTTGACTCTATCGTGCGTGATAAAATGTTTCAGATCCTTCTTTCATACGGCATTCCTCTTGAAACTGTTATTGCTATCAGAGCAATGTATCAAGACACCCAAGCCTGCGTAATTACACCGGAAGGAATAACCGAAGCCTTTGACATCACTAAAGGAGTACTACAAGGGGATTTACTAGCCCCTTTCCTTTTTATAATTTGCCTTGACTACTCCTTAAGAGTTATCTAGTGGACATTATATGGTCTGACTGTTACCCGTCGTAACAGTTGTCGTTACCCTGATGTAAGACTTGCAGATCTTGACTACGCTGATGATATTGCCCTGCTAGATAGAAGATACTATCGCTGCCGCTCAAACACTTCTCTCGAAAGTTGAAAAGTCTTGTCTGACGAGGCAAATACATATCAATGCATTTACAGTTTCTGTACTGACAACTTCCAAAATCGACCGAATTCTCAAAAAAAAATTGGAATTTTCGGAATCATGTGTGTATAGTCTACTAAAAAACTTTAAAACATATGAATGATTCGGGGATGAAATTAAGCTTTTGGGCAATCTTCTGCACTTAACAGTGTCGCAAACAATAAACAACAAATTAGAAATAAAGAAGGTATTTTGGTGGTGTAACAAAAGTCTAGAAGTGTTCATATTGTCAACAGCGACAATCTTCCAAAAATTGTAGCTTTTCTTATGTAATAATCATTACAAAGATTAATCAAATTTTTAAATACCTCCTTGCCAATATCGGGAAATGTTCGGAACCTACACGAATTGGCAGCAATTAGGTTGATCTCAAGTGTCAATACACGGTGTGGTCTCCAATTAAAAGAAAAACTATTTTCGTGTAATAAAAGTACTTAAAATTTCATAATGTTCATTAAAGCCCATCCATCAAAATAAGTTTTTCTTCTGTCTTTTTCCGATAGATATTAATTTTGAATATAATCTCAACATTTTAACTTGCCTCTAGGTTGAGTCCAACATTATCTCATTTGAAATTTATCATGGACAGAAGTGGACTAAAACATATAACAGAAGTCATAATTTTGTGACTGGATCAGTGCGTAAGTGCTTTATACAGACACCATGAAAGAAGAGTCGAGAACATTGAAACAGTAACATATAAGGATATTTTATCCAATGTTGCAGCAACACATGCCCATTCGCGACGAACAACTTCTTTATGTTCATCTACCAACAACATTTTCACCACAGGTTTTAACTCTTCTGATATCTTCCTCCAGTTCATTTCTTCATCACAATTCTCGTTACCTTTCTTCAGCAGCCGTGCTAATTTCACCAAACGCAATAAACGCTTGCAATAAACTTTCCTCAACTTGTCATCCAATATTTCTGTATGGCTATTAGATAAGCTTGACTGTTGGATTTTTTCAATTTTCTCTAAAATCTTTATCCATTTTGGTTTGGTATTGTTGATACTGGTGCCCATTCTTTCGGACAATTGATCTAGTACGTAAAATCTCAGCCAATGAGGTAGCTCAATAACCATACTGTTGGCAAAGACGATGCTTAGGGAATAACAAAGTGTGACGATAAGTACAACCAGTGTTGCAAGGGTCAAAGCAAGGAAATATGAAAAGAAGGGAATCACTCCAGTGCTTGGTGGAAGAATATTCAAAATATTCGTGAAAAACACTGCCATTGCGAGTAGCAAGTTGACGACCATAAACACTCGTTCACCTAAAAAATTGATAATTGTATTATTCTTGATAAACCACTTAATAAATTTCTTCTGCTTTCATACGTAGGTAAATAATAATCATGAAATAAATAAATTTTTGCGGTGTTGGTTTAAACTACAAAAGTTTTTTCCCGCGAGATATTGATTTTTCCAAAGAAAAGAAAACTGCTTGTATAAGAGTTTTGGAGTTTGTCAAGAGCAAGGACTTGCACAATAATATCTATTTTTCACAAACTACAGAAGTTCTTCCTGCAAAATGCAAAAAGATTTTGTTAGGCTGAACCGTAACTCTTGGAAGCTTCTTCTCTGTTTAAAGTACCAAACGAAAATTACTGACAATATGTTTACACTACATCCTCCCACGTGTATGTTTCAAGAGGAATTGGGTAGAAGAGTAAAGTTAAGTTTGCACCGTAAATATTTTGTTTAAGCTTGCAGATACTTACGAGATGTAGCAGGAACAGCATAGACTAACATGCTTATAAGAGATAGACCAACATTTGGTAATATCAAAGATCGAATGAGAAATTTTGGTTTTCTTTTCAAATTCAATTGATAAGCCATCATTGAAATGTCTGCTCCTTCCATGAAACCTTTCCTGCGTGTTTGTTGGACACAAAAGGCGGACAACAATCCCCATTGCAAATGACCTGATCCAAGAAAATCATGGATTTAGTTCTGTTACTAATGCATCATTATTCAACTACAGATTTCAAGAATTCAAACAACGATATGCTCGGCTTATAAAATGTTTGACTTCAAAACAAGAATTGGGCATGAAAAACTGTTAAAAACTTATTCAATATACAGCCTGGTCATTTACATTTATATAGAAAGGATATCTTGGATGTTTTGTCTGCTTACCACCATGAACCTTATCACTAGGTAAGGAAAATACAAAATTCATTTTTACTGGTTTCTTTTTACTTTTCCGTAGTAAAGTCTCTTAAAATTGTTTGAATAATAGAGACAAATATCTCTTAGATAACACGGTCTTGCAAACATTTTTTACAGATTTTACTATAAAAGCTCGGATACAGCAGATTTTGTATTTTTTATATGAGCTTTCAAAATTTCCCAATTTACCAAATTTAACAACCCAATTTGTGATTTTTAATTTTATGACATATCAGGCACTAGGCGAAAGTAAACTTCAAATTATTTAACTGGGACTTGAATGCATATCCACAAGCTGGAACTTTCGCCAATTTCAAGAATGGATGTTTTGCTGGGATTGATTGGGAGAAACTGAGACAAAAGGGTATCAAAAACATTAAGAAAATTATGAACAGAACATACGTGGAAAAAATATCACTAAGAGACCTTAATTTTTCAGTTTCTTAATGGTTCCAAGCTTTCAGCAGACACCAAAATATAACGCTTGTTAACATGGAAAATGTCGTATATAAAAATATAGTATCAAGTGTATCTGCTATAACCCTCCATTCTCTATGAATAACACGTATTCTTTCTTCTTCCTTCATATTTGATAAAATCTGAGAAAGTTGAATAGATAGTTCGCGCCATTTTCCGTTATCAATGAACTTCTGGTAGTTGAGTCCTTTGATTGCATCGTTTCGAATAAGGTTGGAAATTCCCCACAGTCGACCCGGGTGGATTGATTTCAGATTTTCGTTAATTTTGTTAGTCTTGCAACTATATTTAGAGTCATATTTCTCAATGGTTTGTAACTGTTTCAGCCAATTTGGCTTATGGTGTGTGACACATATTCCAACACTTTGATAAAGTTGATCCAATACGTAAAAACGCAACCAGTGTGGCAATTCAACAACTCTCACGTTTACATAGTAGATACTTAACGAATAGACCATACTTGAGATATTCATGACCAATATAACAAGTGTGATAACCAAGAAGTAAGAAAAGAATGGGACATTCCCAGTACTGTCGCCAGTTGTTGTTTCCAAAGTACTTGTAATAAAAAATGCCAGTACTAACAATAAATTGATCACCATGACAACACGTTCCCCTGAAAGATAATTGAAAAGAAGTCGATGGATACATATGAGCTGTTGACCTAAATAAACCCTTAAAACCCATCGTCCTAAGACCACTCTAGCACAATTGGTACGTATAGTCTCAATGAGAACGATAAAATTGTCGAGTCGAAGAAACAATGTTTTGGTATTTTTCAATATGACCATAAATTATGTCAAAATTGCTTTTCTTGATTAATAATTTTTGAACTTGTCCTAAAAGGTATTCAGATCATTTTTGTGAAAAAGTTAATAACTGATTAGACACCTAAGAGGTATGTAGAAGGCTGCATTCTTCAGCGATTGAAAAAACTTTAGTTTCCAACGATTGTACTAACACAATTAAAGATTTGACTTTCTCACATTTGAATTAAAAAGACTATAGCAACAATTGGAACTAGACCTCAGTGATGGCCTGATCGACTTGTATTAGGACAATGATCGAAAATATTAAATAATTTTGATACATACCAGTTGATGCGGGTATCAAATAGACCAAAATACTCAAAAAACACACTCCAATTTTTGGTAGCACCAGAGCTGTAATTAGAAATCTTGGTTTTCTTTTCATAAACATCGTGATAACAATTTCTGCTGAAAATTTGTCCACGTTGCTATCGCAACCATAAAAAATAGCACATTTTCGCTTTCTTTGATTGACCACCATTGAATTTCTTGTAACCTCCCATTGGAAATGTTCTGGAAAAACACGACAGAATTTGTTGTTGCTATAGTATTGTTTGGTAGTTTGGAATATAATATATAATATACAACAGTGCTGGATGAAGGTTTTTCTTTGAACGAAAATAGTTGTGTTCTTTAGTTGATGTATATGATGCACGTTGAATGGTGATAGGTAAAATGTCCATATTTACATAGTAGTCTTCAGTTATTTCATTATTGGTGCAGTGCCAGTGCAGAGTATTGTTCGACGAAACATGCGCTTAAACTTGTGCTATTGTATATACAAACGTGCCTCAAAAATTCCCCTGACATATAGCTTCAAAGATTAACCACTTCTGTGCTTGGAATTTTTGAAATTTTGGGATTCTTTGGAGTTTGTTTCTTAACCGGGACCGCTCCCGGGTGCATGAGTCACTACCAAGAGGTCCAGGATCGTAAAATAAATGTTTAAAATTCCGTGACAAATATATTTGTCGTTGGGACTTAAGTGGTTAATGAACTACATAATTTCCAGGCTATGACTTTTCAAAAATATTGCTTGGCAATTAAAACCCCGTGTTTTCCTTCATTTCTGGGGATGAACGAAGTAACAATTTTGCTACCGTAAATATCTCCATCTGGTGGACTTTCATTATTGTTTCTTTAACAATTAAGTAAATTCAAGCCACAAATGAAACTTAATCTACGCATAGAGTGCATTGCTCTAAGAGTTACAAGCTTTTAATCAAACTGGAGAATTTTCAAATTTAAAATAAAGGTGTCTTTTACCCAAGAGAAATATACACTTTTCTAAAGATAAGGGAAAGGTAAACTTTTATATATGTGAGAGCTTTCTTATTCTCTCAAAAAATTTGACCAAGTTGAGGTTGAGAGAATTTAGTTTAGTACGAATGTTTTCTACACTACTTACTACGGAACATTGAGAAATCAAGAGATGGAGACTCGCAAGTAACGTTCAGTTTTGTTGCATCCAAGGTCAAACTTCCCATACGAAAATCACACTTCTGTTGATCAAAAGGATAATCAACCACGTGTAAAGGACAGTTGATCTCTGTCCTCAACGGCGCCATCCATTTGTGACGACCATCGTGTCGTACACTTATTAGAGTGTTGGCGACATTCAGAAAACCATCTCGTATTTTGTCAGTTCCTCGACTATAATTGAAGTTTAAAAAAATAATCTCAGATCTAAAAGTTAAAATGTTCAATATACTGTTTCTTACTTTGTGATATTTCTATGAATCGCAAAACAAGAAAACCTTCAGTTATTTTTTCAGAATCTGTAAAATAATGCCGATTCTCCTAAAACTCTAAGAGAAAATGTTCAAAACCTTTAGAAGTAAGTTGACCCACAGCATAGCCAATATTCCAAAGCTAGAATGTCATTTATTTTGGGTCCTGGACCTGTTGGTAGGAATAGGCTCATAAGAAACTGCACGACCCATGAGTACTTCCCAGTCCACAGGCTATAATGAAATACGGTCAACACCGCTTCAAAGATTACAGATTTATGTTGCAACTGTTGTCTCAAACCTCCAATTTTCCCATAGTAGGATTGATGGGGATTTTTGTTTGGTGATTTAAGGTATTAACACGATCCTTTGTGTTAATTACCACCACTATGGTGTTTTCTAAGCCAGGGCTATTTTCAGCTTTATTTACTTTGCTATATATACGATTAGTACGTTACAACAGAAATAAATAAAAATCGTGGTGATATTATTGAAAAAGGTTATGGATGATTATTTTGATAATGGGTATACTTACTTTTCATAGATGTAGATATCAGGAGACCATACAAGTTTTGGATAAACGTTGATCTCTGTGATGTTATCATATGATGTTGGATCCCATGTTAATTTCTTATTCCACCAAATCTTGAAAATAGAAATTAGATGTTAAACAGTATATAACGAAAAGTCATAATAAATCAACAGATTCTACGTTAATGTGCCTTTCCCATTCCTGCAAAGTTACGGGATCGAGTGGGGATTAAACTCATGATCTCCCACGTATAGGCAACTGCTTTATCGGTATATTTCACTAATTCGTAATAGTAACTCTCAATTTCACCTGAATCCTTCGAAACAATGGAATATCATGGAATTATCACATATTTCTATCCCTGTCAAGTCTGTAATACATTGCAGGCATTCGAGATTAAGAGTAATGATTTTGACTTTAAAACTTTACCAGTTGTATACTGTAGTCTGTTCAGAAACTTCTTGTGCAAATTGATTTTCCATTTGACTGAAAGTAGTTTGATAATTCGCGCCATTGACCAATATTGTAGAATAAACCTTGAATAATTTTTTGTAGGTCCTGAACATTAATCCACGGGCCTTTTAAAAGAAATCATCCAACGTTAATTCGTCAATATTGGTCAGTGGCGCGAGTTATCAAATTACTAGTGGAGAATTATTTTGTGACGTATTTTTAACGATTTTTGGGAGAGGTTGCTTGATTTTAACCAAATAACTTTGGTTAGTAGCAGGCAATTCATTTTATGGTATGTTTTTTAGGAGGGTTGTTTTGCTTTTTGGAAAAGTCAGACCTTTCCGTCCAAACGGAAAATTTTTGTTGGAGTCAGGTTTTTCCGTCCAACCTGAAAATTTGGTAGAGTTCAGATTTTTTCCGTTCAAACCGAAAATTTTTGGTAAGGTCACTTAAAGTGTTTTTAAATGTTCTTTAATACCCTGAAACAAATTGCCATTTGAAACGACAATCGTAGTCTGCGTTCTTATAGCCTGAACAATCTGTGCAGTCGTTACTGAAAGCCTATTTATGTAGCCCTGCAAAAGGAACGGCTTTGAGTTGAACTAAAAAGTCACTAAAGTCAATTGAAAAAACTTAAAATTCGTCTCATCAAAATAAGCAAAAAAATGATTTTCCTTTGTGGATTCTTTTATTTTAGTGTCATTGCGGCAATAATTTAGTCATTAGATCTATGAATTGTCATTTTTATTCAAAGATACAAGTATGCAAAAATGTTTACAAACGTTTTTATGTGCCGTACTTATTATGAAGAAAGTGAATGATATTCATGAGATGAAGTGAAAGTCATTGTAACAACAATTTCTAAAATCAAAGTCTTACAAAGTCTTAAGGTGTAAGTAATGTTACTATATTTTTTACTTCAAGTCTCAAGATTTCACATTAGCAAGCTTACGAGCAAAACTTTAAATTCGTTTTGAATACGCTTACAGGGCATTTTTTGTACATTTTTGTACCCTTACAGTGCAGCAAAAAACGCAGTTACCTTAACAAAGCGATCGATTTTCTGAATAGGGAAATTGTTTTTTGGTAGTAATTTGAAGGAAGAATGTGTTTACGGGGAAAACTTGCGGTTAAATCTACACAAAATAATTTGTGTATAGCAATATCAACGTTTTCGACCCTTACAGTGCATACAAGTAAAATCCAACCCTTACAGTGCATTTTTCCAACACTGAAATACATACCCTTAAGCGCCGCACATCCCGTAGTCAAAACCATATGAGTGGTCCCCCGGGATCCGTCCATATACTAATCTTTATAAAGGTTGACAAGTGTTGATAGGATGGCATACACGACCAAATCGATTATAAGATCAGGGTGCCAGTGCCAATGTCTTTGGTGACTTTCTTGATAAGATTGAAGAGGACAGATATTATGGCACAAATACATTTGAAGATAATTTCTAGAATCCATCTCAGCAGCTTCTTTTTTTTTTGATAAACTTTTTAGAGTATAATTTTTAATATCTCCACCATCACCGCCATCACTTCATCACATGACCGCCCCTGATCCTCTTTGATAGAGGCTATATCACCAATCCAACTATTGTTGAAATTATGAGAACAGCACTCCTAGCTATCAATGCTATCGTTACACTTTTGAATATTTTTTTGTCGTGTAAGTTTGTTTTTTTGGAGTTTACCAATTATATTATCATTTTTTCGCGTATTTCTTCCACTTTTTCAACAATTGTTTGAGGATCTTATACTATTTTGATGAGGTCGATATTCTTATTCATCGTATTGATATGATCAGAGTTTTTATCCTAATATTTGAATCTATCTATAACTTTTTT
>JAUBWS010048389.1:0-11629 GCA_032270445.1 Darlingtonia californica | reverse complement strand
TCTTTTTTTTTGTTACTATCGCAACGTATTCATTTGAGTAAGTAGTAGATTATACAAGAAGTCATTCACTTCTGTTGACCACAAACAATCAAAATTTAACTCTGTGATACTCATGAGTGTTTATCTACACCATTTCTGCAAAAAACATTTATCATGCATATTACAAAGAAAATTTGAAGGAAAGAAAATTAGTTAAAGAAAATTTTACCCAACTGATTGGCATCTTGAATGTTCCGCTCTTGGTATAATTGACATAAAGTTGTAAGCCCTCACCAACTAAGAGCCCCAAAATACCCCACCCTGAATATAATTAACACTTTCCGTAACTTCTTATCAAAGACATGATTTGAAAATTAGCCGCAATGAAAATTGTTTAGCTTGAAAAGAGCTTTAAATCGAATACTAACTTGAAATGTTTTCGTTTTTCTAGTGGCCAAATTTTGAAACACTTTGCTATTGTGAGTTACACACCTAACAAATGAATTTTTGTCACTAAAATGCATTTTACTCTCTCTTGCAACACTCCTGATTAACTTTTTCAAAAAATAGAGTTTAGACGTTTAATAACTCTCGTTTTTATTAAATGCTTAAAAAATATTTTAGGTGTCTTCTGGCATGACCTACAAACTGTTTGCGATGATATCCAAGTAGCAAGGAATAGTTTTTACTACATTGATTCTGCGCGGAAATTAATTACATCAAATTTGCTCTTTCCATTTTTAACGCACCTATTTTTATGTATCTGATAAACCGTCTTGAGATCTTTTCTCTTCACATGGTCTACCGCCAGACGTCCAAAGGTCAGTAATATGGAGACTATAAATCGCAAATGTAGAACTTCTATTGTTGCAAATAATCCATGCTTATTGGTTGATAGTGTGATTGCTCTTTTTCTCATTATTGCGATGATTGTTTTGTCTTGTTATGTTAGTAGTAGCTACTGCGCATGCTCTGATAGGCCAGGTGTAAGGCAAAAAAGCCCAGAGCGGTATATTAGATAGACTAAATTTTATGCTGTCTACTATCTTCTGTTCTCATTTACGCAAATCAGACAGCTTTCTTTCGTTACCGTAAAATTTGGCGCCTCTGCAAATTCCTTTGTTTTTTCTCGAACACTTGAAAATAAGAGAACAATAGTTAGAAAAGATGGTTGAGGTATGAATTCAGTGATCAGGGGATATAATATCAAAAAAGAACAGTTAAATCTCCCCACTTCCGCGAAATATATCGATAAAACTTAAGTAGACGTTATAAATTTGAACAGACAGAAAGAAGCAACTTATGTTTTGTGGTTTTTGTTGTTCTATTCGAGAAAAATGCTTAATTTAAAAAAAATCTTATGATTCAAAATTGAACAAACACTACACTTGTCAACAAGGTCATGCAATTCGATCCTTTTCAAAACATTTAATAAATTTTGGGATGTAGAAAGAACATTCACGACATGCATCGAACGTACAAACAACTTGAATGGTATGAGGAAATCTTTCGTAACCAGAGAAAAATGAATTGGTAGCTTTTTTTAAGTCTGTATGTTGTTGTATTTGATGGTTACATTAGCATATACTTGGTGTGATTTTTTGTTTCTATTGTAACAAAATGTTTATCAGTGAAGGAAAGGCATGAAAAATAGGAAGTTATTGTCAAAATATAAGGTCCAATATTTTGTCGCTGTATTATTATAATTGTATTAATAAGTAGTTTCATTACTTAATAAAACACAACAGTATTTATTGTATGAAAGTCTATATGTCTATGTTTTTTTTTAACCTTAGTTAATTTCGAATGTTTGTTTGTTAGATTCTAATTAGAAGAAAATACGCATTGGATCTTCATGAAGTACCAAAATCACGCCCCGATGAACGCCCATACACCCGATCCACGCTTTCGGTTGGGCGGAATAGATGGTAAATTTGATGAACATCAGTTGAAGCGGAATGAAAATGATGTTTTTAAAACAAGAATTATTGGGAATATGAAGACTGAACCACCCAATGACAATT
The DNA here is from genome assembly GCA_032270445.1 of Darlingtonia californica. Taxonomy (NCBI): domain Eukaryota; kingdom Viridiplantae; phylum Streptophyta; class Magnoliopsida; order Ericales; family Sarraceniaceae; genus Darlingtonia; species Darlingtonia californica. Next base: position 9,626 of record JAUBWS010048389.1, on the reverse strand, counting down.
CCAGCCATCAATGGGCGAATCGACAAAGGCCTTCAGAAAAGATGGCATGTGACAGTACAAGTTCAACACCAATGAAAAGCAACAACGGCAATTTTATGGTTCCTCTTGATCCAAAAGACTACCGACAAGCTCATAAACTGAACACTCCGGATAAAATCATATCTTCTATGCTTCCTGCCGAATTTTTGAAAATGAGTAGAGCCGGAACATATTCAGATCGTCCACTTTCTACAGCAACTTCATTAAAGTCGGGATACATAGACATGCCGGGGAGTCGAAACAGCGGAAGCCTGTCTCGACATTCGGCTCGTGGTAAAAAAAGAATGCTATCAGTTTCCCCAATATGTTCGGAAGTTTTGGATTTGACTGAAATAATCCGGACATCACCCAATTCTTTGGTTGCTTTTGTAAACAACAATGACTTTCGTAGTGGATTCATCTCAAGAGGTTCAACTGGAAGAAATTCATCTGCTGCTTCGCACGTTTCACATAGCTCGTACGGGCATTTGAGCCCAGCACCAATGAGCAAACCAATGGGACCTCGTCAAAGGAATTATTTTGCCACTCCTGATTCTTTTCAACAACCTTCCAACAACTTCTTTCAACATCCACGTAAGATCCCACTCTCAACTTCAGTGCGCGATGTGACGTCATCAACAGGTGATTTCATGACGCAACCACCTCCACGACCAATCAACTTCTACAATCATCAACAACAACAATCACATCATCAACAACCACAACAACAACAACCACACAAAGAACAAACGAAAGAACCCAACAATTTCAAAACAGAAGAAAATATGCATTCACCAGAGGTAATTTTTTCCATTCTTTTGAAATTTAAGTTCACGACGTATAATGTTTGCAGCCACATCAATGGCACCTTTTTCTTATTTTCCATTCATTGATGACAACCTATTAACCCATATGTGAATTAATGTTTTCAATAAGTTAAAAACTTGTCCAGGACAGTTAAAATTTAGTGTCCAACGTATGGGGTTATTAATTCTGCCAAATTCATTGTACTATCTAAGTTTTGTTTATTATTTTTTGTTAGGTAAAATTCAAAGATGCCTTTGAAAATTATTTGAGTATAATAATGATAAGTTCGTTCAAAACTTAATTTTCCTAATAGTTCTCCTTAAAATCAAAAATGTTCATATTTAATGAATTGTTTACTCAAGCAGAAACACTTAAAGAGATCTGTGCGTTTACTTGCAAACAGAGATCAGTAAATGGTTTACTCAGTGGTATTTATTTTAAGGGGAAAGAAATGTAAATTTTGGCGGAACATTGATAGACCTTTATAAAATATGCATAAAAATTAAATTTCTGAATTAATCATTTAACTCATGAGCAAGCCCTTAACACGCTCGACATCTCGACAGAAAATCATAAATACGACCTGCTCTATTGTAATTTACAAAAACAGTCCTAGTTTGAAAACTGTGCAAAGACTAGTCAAACGAGAAAACAGATGTCAACGTTTTTATTCAGACCGCTGCAATGGCCGGGATTCTTTCTGTCAGGATGAAACAATGTGAGATGACAGTAGAATCCGTTGATAAAGTCAGCTGTCACTGTAACAAATTTTGAGTTTGATATTTCTGGATGACCTTTTCTACAATATTTTTTTAACGGTTTTTTCGGACAAAGGATTCCATCAATCAAAACAGACCAGTAGAAATTAACCATTCTTCGAGTTTTTAAAAGTGACTAAACAGGCCGAACGATAAGAGTTTCAACATTCTCAAAACAGTTTCATGATACATTTCAGAGAACTTTTCCATTATTGGGGTGGAATTATTTATATAAATTCTAAAAATAAATGTTCGTTGTATGGAAGATAATTAAGTTGTCATTAATAAATGTCTGTTTTTGATTTATATTTACAATTTAGAAAGAAATTACTTAATCCAAAGACATCCTTTCATTAAATCATTTCAAATCTCAAAACAACAAAAGAAATAATGTTTTTCTTCCTCTCTTCTCTCTATTTGCAACAATACAATATACGCCCTGATACCTGCCCACCACAGCTCTGGCGTTGAATAAAAATCATCATATCTTTAAAAATTTTTCAATTGGACTCTCAATCTTACTCTCCGAATTACTCATTGCTTTCAATTTTCAACTCGAAATCTTAAAGATTTGCTGATTTAAATGAAAAATCTTTAAATTGAGACTTAAAGTCCTGTCGGATGAGAAAGGGTTGAATATTGAGTTCATGTGAAAGATTTTTAATGAAATTTTTCATCATACTCAATAAAATTGACAATCTGATGACCATAGGACTCATGAAAATTATATTCTGCATAGTTAAAAGCAGTTTTTAAGGCTTAACGATAAAAATTTAATATGCACAGTGACTGGATGACACATTACGATGGATGTAAATTATACTTTCAATAAAGTTTTAATGCATTAACTTAGCATTTTTCAACCATAATTTTGCTTACTTTCAGTTTCGATATTTTTGACATTTGTTGACCACATTAAAGAAAACGCAAAAAACGAAAATTGAAAAGTCAACAAACAAACAAAAAATTAAAAAAACTTTTTAAGTGTTTATGGAACAATCCTGTGTAATGACCAATGGATTGTCTTCGTTTCCTGCAAAGCTCCAAAATTCCTTCTTAAGGGCCCTCTAGACAATTTAGGTCTTTTATTTGCCAAGTTGAGGTTTTGTCGTAATTATACATCACGTGATGTCAACCACTTGAAGGATAAAGATTGAATGAAGTACAAAAATCTCCACTCAAAATAAGAATATTTTCACACGTCCACAACACTATTGTAGAAAAATGATGCCTCATCAATTTTGTTGGTAATTTACTAGTATATCGATCAAAAACATTATTGATATCAAAATTGACTAATAATTTACAGTATAGTATTTGACAAGTTTTTGATCTTCCCTATATGAAATGTGAAAAATCGAACAGAGATTTTGTCTTGTATGCTTTCAGCCTACATGTTAGTTCCAATTCATGAAAGTCCGTCCTAACAGGCGCCTTTCAGTAAACATAAGCAATGTTGTCAATTTCTCAAATCAAACTAGATCACATATGCTGATTTCGTCAAAAAGGTTGTTTGGATTTATGGTTAAACAACGACATCGCTGATGTTAGCTAACACAATTTTTTAATATTTAATGACTAAAAAAAATTTGGTTCTAGGAAAATGTACCTCATGGAAAGAAAAAAATTCACAGTAATTTCACAATACATTAGCTGTTTATTGATCGTTGATAAATCATTTTTTAGGGTCATGTGAGTCCTATATCTGTTTCGTCAAATTTCAAAACAATAAATTGGGTCAAATATGTGTCAACACCAACGAGAATTTGTTTGATAAGATGTGTGGTGAAACATTTTTATTGATGGTCAAATATATACATTCCAAATATAATGGCGGCGGTTCTTTTAATGCTTTTTTCATAAACCCGGTGTTGTACCTTCTAGAATAATTAACTGGGCTTTAACGGAACATTGCATTATTTGTTGTCATGGCACCATGATCATTAGTCATGCAATGTGTTAGGTTTCCTGTTGCTAGTTCAAAGTAAGAACAACATTCCTGAGTTCGAAAAAAATATTGGAGTGTTTTGGATGTGATGGATTTCATTTATTTTCCTATCAATGATCATATGTTTACGAATGGAAAACCTTATGACCATAATGGTACCTTCAAATGGCTTCAAATAAGTGATATAAAATTACCTGAATTCTCTTATGTACAGGGGACACCAAAGTCCACTCATAACGAAAGTGGTGGTGTGGATTCAGCCGATGATGAAGAAGACGCGGAAAACAAAGAAGACTTTCGTTGTCAATGGAAGGCGTGTGGCGTTTTGTTTGAGAATCAGAGTAAACTAGTGCAGCATTTAAATACAGAACATATTCAAAAGAACAAGAAAGATTGTACTTGTTACTGGGATAAATGTAGTCGTGAAGAAAAACCATTTAAAGCAATGTACATGCTTGTCGTTCATGTGAGAAGACATACAGGCGAAAAACCACATAAATGTCACGTAAGATTACACCTCTTTATGTAAATCTTTTTCTTTCTCATAGCATTGTAGGACACATTAAACTGACTGACTGGGTTATTGTGACCAGCAGTGACCCAAGTAGGCTATACCAATACCTACCCGCCCGACGAGAGTCGGATGTCAATGCGCCCACTGCGGATTCTCGGAAATTGTCTTTTCAAGTCACTGTTATGAAGAAGTGAAAATGATGAATCATGTGCAGTGAAAATTATGAATTATGTGAAATCAGTGAGTGAAATTTTTTTTAACATAACTACTTGTATTATTTCTTCTTTTTTCTTTTAGTATGAAGGTTGTGACAAAGCATACTCGCGTCTTGAGAATTTGAAAACGCATTTGCGCTCGCACACAGGTGAACGACCATACGTGTGTGAGATTCCTGGTTGTGAAAAAGCATTTTCAAATGCTTCAGACAGAGCAAAACATCAGAACAGGACACACTCTTCTGTTGTAAGTTCTCATTTCTTTAAGAATCTAAAAAATACTTTTCCTTATAGTGACAGATTTGGGCTCCTTTTATTTTACATCTGTAGTAAAATGGTGAAGGTGAAATGATCCAGGCCGAATGTTAAAGACTATGAGGTCAGACCTCATGGGTCTGTTACCTGCAGCGAAATTCTCACTTTCCGTTGATTCCATAACATTGTCTGAAGGTGTTTCCAGAAAGGCAGTTCCCTCATTGATAATAGTTCTTATAAAGATGAATTACTTTTCTTGGTTATTATGTATCCTAATTCTTATCACAAATCAATATTCTTATTGTACAGAAACAATATGGATGTAAAGTAGAAGGTTGTCCGAAACGTTACACAGATCCTAGTTCGCTTCGAAAACACATGAAAACTGTTCATGGTGCAACGTCACAACCTAACAAAAAGGTATATTCTCGTCTTTTTATGGAATTTGATTTAAAACGGTTGTCCTTGTGGTTTAATTGCTTGGCAACGTGTAAAATAATTATTGTATAATGATGATGTTACTAAGTAATTAAGGAGGAAAACATCGATACATGTGCTGATGGGGAGGGGGAGTGATGGATGTTGTTTTGTACAACACGATGCGTTTAAATGTACCCACCTGAACATTGTTGTGTTGTGTTATTTATAGGTTAAAGTTGATCACAACAAAGCGGTGAAGAAAGAAGAAAAGGTTGTCGTCAAAGTCGAAGAAGAACCAGATGATCCTCCAAGTCCAAACAAACGAAAGATGATGGCTGAAGAATGTAGCCCCATCAAACATTCACCTTCATATTACAACAATTTCCAAGGAGGAGGTGGTGGGAGTCCGTCGTACAATCCATCATCAGGGATGGGAGGATCCATGTATACAAATGGATATGCTGCAATGTCTGGATATAATAGACAGCCTACTTCTGGTGGTATGGTCAGTAGCACTAGTAATATGGATTATGAGATCCAAAGAACTTGGAATAACAACCAAGGAGAATTGCCAGCAAATGTCATTGGAAATGATCCTTTAAATCTGATGAATGATATGATGCAAGGTGATGGAAATGGACCAGGTAATGTCCAGGTTCAAGTACAAATTCCCAATCGAAACATTCAACAGAATCTTCATAAACCAATGGATCCTCCATTTGCCAACAGACGTCTGTCAAACAATTCTGTTATCAATTCAACACATCGTCGTGAAAGCAATGTTAGCATTAATTCTGTAGATTCTTGCTATTTATCCGGAACCGAAACATACAACAGTGGACGTCGTGATAGCAACCATAGTACGCTATCATATGCATCTGGAGGTCGGCAATCAGCAAATTTGCCAAGTCCCTTACCATCTCGTAACTTGAGCCCTGGGCGTATCAACCAGACAGTTATTGAAGGAGAAGTTCTTGACAATTACACAAACAATGCTCATCTAGCCACACAACAGCAACAACAACAGCAAAACATGCAACCACTAAATCTGCAAGAAGCACCATTGAGAGATGTAACAAATATTGAGGGAAGCAACATGTTTAGTCGTGTAAGTAGTGGCTATGGAAGTCAACAAACTACCTATTTTCCCGCCAAAACACCAAATCCAAGATTGTCACCAACACCCAGTCGTGAACAACGTAGAGCAAGCGAAGGTCGTGTCATTAGGGTAAGCGATGCTGGGTTTAATTTTACAGAGTTGAACAAAAAGCAACTTGCTTTACGAAGGGCAAGTGATCCGGTAAAGATAAGAAGTGCCGTAGATACTGACTTGCCACGAAGAGGATCCTTCTCATGCTACAATGTTTTACCAACACCTCAAACAATGCAGTCAATCTCTGGTGATATCCCTACTTCTGTTTCAAACAACACTTTACAAAACCAAGGAATATCTCCAAAACAACAGCCTCGTTTCGGTGGAGGAAATCTTATGGTCATGCCGCAGAACATCAACAATTTCGATCAGCAGATGAGTAGAGGCGTTGGCGAAATTTCACCTGTTGTTTACGCTCAACCAGATTCGACAAATCTAACGAATGGTAATGATAACCTTGCAATGTTAATGGACAATTATAATATGCAAGCACAACAACATATGACAGGTCCCATGCAAATTAGTCCAAACATGGCCGTTATAAATCGACAACAACAACAGCTTCTTAACCAACAACACAACACAACAATTGCGAGTAGCTATCAACAACCCATCACTGGAGCTCCAAGGTTGTCTCACATACAAACGCCAGCTCAAATGACCAATACAAACTTCATGAACCATAATTTCGCACATTCAACTCCCAGTATAATTCCTCATCCACCAGTAACACCAAGGGACACCAACGTTCAGCAAATGAATGGCGGTCAACCAGGCAATTTCAATTTCACGCTTCAATGGACCAACAACCATTTTGGCGGTGCTAAGCAAAAAGCACAACAAATGGAGGCAGATTCGACAAATGATAAAGATTTCGAACGTCTGATGGTGGATGGGTTGGCTTCGTTAAACACAGTGAGCGAGGAAAGACCTAAAACAAACATGGCGATTAATCGAATGGACTCATTGTTAACTTCATATACTGAAGAAAACAAATATTTTGAATACAACACTATCAACAGATATCAATGAATTTGTGAACTTATACAAAAAAAGAAATTTTTAATTTTATATCATTCGAAAGAATAAAAAGATGTTCATGTTGAAGTTTTGTATATAAATTTATTGTAAAACATTTTTATTTTCAGTATTTTTTCTTGGTTTTGCATTTTAAGAATTTTAAGATTTTATGAACATTGGATTTTAAATTTTAAAGAGAAAAGAATTTCAACATATAGAAGCTAGCGGAGCGAAACATTTCTGTATATGATAGTGTATAGAAACAAATGCAATGAATAAGTTCAGTTAAATGAGCCACAATATGGGTTGCGGGGGGCAGCTACCTTCATTTTCTCTTTTGAAAGGTATAAGGACTCAATCAAAGTGAGTTGAGAGACTCATCCTTTGCACCAACCTTTCTATAAAGAAAGTTTTTGTATGTTCATTTAAGACAAACAGACATACTGTTTTAACCCTATTATGCCTGGAAGGTTCCTAATTTCTTTAGGTATAATTTTATGAGTGCGAATTATTCGTTGGTGTAATATCTATTCACTTGAAAAGTTTTAAGTGGATAAGTGGTTGTAAAGAAATTCAAATCTCAATTATTTGACCCCATGGGGACCGAAAAGACTAAAATGATGACGTCATCAAAAAAGTGCCGATATCTTCAAAATTGTATTTTGTAAAAATGATTGTTGGTTAAAGTTCTACCACTATGCGTAGTTTTGATATCATATGAAAACTAGTTCTGCAGAAAAGAGAGCCACCAAGTTTTTCAGTGCCACTTAATAGCCCAGGCAGAATAGGGTTAAATTTTTCGCAAAAAGTAGACGGGAAATTGTCCAGCTGAGTTTCAATATCATAAGTAGGTTGCCTCAAGTCTTGATAAGTTCGAGTAAAGTTTTTTTTGCTACATTTAAGGCTGTATTTCATTTTCATTAGTGTTTCTACGATAAAAATAGGGCGACTATAAATATTCATTTAAATAAATTGTAGATAATCAGTAAATAAATTTGACAAGTTCGGTCGAACACCAGTTTGCGTATTTTATTTCTACTTACATCCAATATCCATATCACAACAACTGACTTTACTGGCTATCGCTCCTGTTTGAATGATGATTCTGGGTGTGATGGGTCAGACAACGGAGCACAAAAGCAATAGTGGTGCAGATTTATCCAATGGCTTTAAACATTTTCGCGATGAAATTTAAATTAAATGCAAAATGTAGATATTCTTTTTCAAACCGCGAAATAGACCTTTCCAGGGATTATTTTTATAAGTCAATTCAATTTTTGCTCTGAACTCTCAAAAACATCGTTAGAATGATCTACTCTGTGTATGATTTCATTTAATTGGGGGTTGTCATGTCTATACTTGATAGCAAATGCAGCCTGAAATGATAACCTAGGAAAAGGGAGTATCAAATCCACATAAGGTAAATGTACATTATAAGAAATGCAACACTCTTAATAATTCGTAAAAAATGAATGTAAGAGATTCAAATTATCTTTATTTTTCTGCAGATTCTATCGCCTATGCATTCTATGGAATTCACGAAGTAAATTTTGCACGGATAGTTAAGAAATTGAGCGTAATAATTTTGGACCTGACTTTGTCAAACTCAAGTTTTCGAAACGATCTTTATTTTCCAGAATTCATCTATTTTTTTCTTTCACTGGCAACAGTTTCATCCCAATAATTTCCTTTGTCCCTTCTTGACGAAACTTCTGTCCGACAACTTAAGCTAAAGTATGAAATTGCAAATATATTTTTGTTATCCCTTTCCATGGTAATTTTTTTTTAAATGTCGCTGCCCCAAAGTTTAGTTTGCCGAAACGACGATGAGGATTTTGATTATGTAAAAATCAGCATTATTCGAAATTTTAAATATTTCAAGAAACTTTTGTAACCCCTACTCGATTTAACTGTTAAAAAACGCGAAAAGAACCATTAGAAAATTTCATTGCAAATTATTACTTCTAATTGGGAAAGGGTTAAAGCCTGAAGTCAAATTTGCTCGGGCTGGAATCTTGAAAGTTAGAATTTGACAAAACGTGTTTAATAGTCTTTTATGGGCTTTTAGATGATGATAAAGTCGTTCTTACTAAAAGATGGAACAAGAAGTAACCAGAAGTAACGAGAAGTAACCACTAAGTAACCAGAAGTAACCACTAAGTAACCAATCACGAGATATTAGCTGTCCAAACATTATCCGGACACTTGCAAAAACTGGGCGTGGCTGTCACGTGGTCACGTGACGTAATTTTGAAAAAATAAAGGTGTGGCTCGATGCGGCTTACCTAAAGGTACCCCCATGCCAAATATAAAAGTAATCAGAGAAGTCAAATTTTTGGGCATTTTTTGGACCAAATTGGCTCAAATCGTGACGTCATTAAGTGGAAAATTGCCCAATTAGGCCTAATTTGCTTTGTTTTTTAATTTTCGTGCTAGTTACATGTCGTTACTTAGTGGTTACTTCTGGTTACTTAGTGGTTACTTCTCGTTACTTCTGGTTACTTCTCGTTCCATCTTT
>JAUBWS010048378.1:0-17328 GCA_032270445.1 Darlingtonia californica | reverse complement strand
TTATATAAATGTAATTGGTATCTGGTTTTGTGGATAAGTGCTTACTTATGGTAGGCAAAACCATGAATTATCGTAAATTAAGTCATGAAGGCTTGGGTACTGAGAGAGTGTTTTTGTCTGGCAAAAACATTCAAAGGAAGAGAAACTTAACAACTAAAGGATAACATACACAGGTGCAGTTTGAAATCCGAATTTACAATGAACGAATTACTTTCTTTTTTTTTACAGATCACAATTTACAAGACTGGTGATTCTTTGGATAAGAAGATCTTGGATGCGCTGATGACAACGAATTGTCAACTAAGTAGTAAGATCTTTACCGTGTTAAGTTCTGCATTGGACCGATGACACAATAGTATAGTCAGGTGTATTTTGCAGTGCAATAAATGTTTAGTCTTCCCAATCTCCGTCATGCCTCTCGTTAAAATCAGTCATTCTTTGGTATCTTATTGGCATTTTTTGTGACTGCTACTCAACGCTTTTCTGGTCTCAAATCAGACTAATGTCACACTTTATTATCATTTTACTCTACTGCAAGTGAAGCAGCGAATTGTAAGTTACTGAAGCCGTTTGATCAACTACAAAGCAAAATATTGTGTCAAATGGATTTCTGTTTTTGTTTTAAGTGGACCATCATAAGATGGTATTTCAATGGAACAGTGTAGACGTTGCTTACCAAAACTTCAAAAAAATGTTTGATGATCCAGTGAGTAACCTATAGTTTAAATTTGACCCTTATTCTGACTAATTCAAAACTTAATTAAAGGCCTATTTTGCTGGAATGTTATTCAATTCGATACAATTTTGGTTTGCGTGTAGTCAATGTAGTCAAATGTCTTCTTCGTTTACTGCTTATTTTGGATCAATTTTGGTAGTCTAGTTAGGTTTATCTTCTATCTACCGAACTTAGAACTTTTGCCTGTTGAATGCAATTTTAATTTTTTATAATTGGGAAATCCTCCTGGTTAAAATCTTTTTATAATGTTATGAGTATTATTAGAAATTAATAAGTTATAAGATCTTCTTAAAGGACAAAGCTAATTAGGATTCAAGCTTTTTGGTAAAAATATTTTTTATAAATGTTAGAGGAGTATTCGAAATTAATAAATTATCAGCAAATGTATAATTTTTCTTTTTTTTCAAATAAACATTGAACAATTTTTAAGGAATCTGTTAGAGCTATACGCCAAATCAGAGGGTAAACTGTCTGCAAATTATGTTGTCGTCTTTTTCTTTTTATGAATTTCTTCGTTTTTTTAGAATATTCAAAGAAGCAAGAAAAAAAAACAAGTTGATAAGATAATGAAAGATATTATGATGAAATCCTTGCTGAAGCAAAATGTTGACTTTTTCAACATGTTGCTAGAAGTTGGATTTCAAATTGATTCTTTTGAAAAAGAAACGCTGTTAGATTTATATGAAAAGGTGCATAGAAGTTAAAGTCCATTTTCTTCTTCAAACATTTTACAGACATCGCCAATTCTTAAAGCACTGAAAATTGCTATTTGACCCTTTTAGCCGTTTTTTTTTGCTGTGAAAGAAAAGGATCTTTGAACCTTTAAGGGAATAAAATCACACTGAATTTTTTTATATTCTCACCCCTGCATGGTATTTTTGTTTCGGGTCTGAGAGAGTAAAATGTTCAATACGAACAAACTGAATTCACACTTTCTAGAACTTATTTTTATTTGATTTTTTTCATAATCCCACCACCCAGTGAATCTTCCCTGCAATTGAAGCTGACTATAACACCATTAACAACAGTGAACTTTGATAACAAGAAACAAATTTGTTCGTTTAGGTCGCAAGCAAGGAATCCAAAAAAGTATCATCCACTAACATCATTTCTCTATTCATTAAACTGAAAGATCCGTCTACCACAAAAGATTTTAAGGTAAGTCATACGTATTCTTCAAATTCGAGTTTTGTACAGCACTGATTCATTTTCATGCAAAGTTTTTCGACAAGAAAATACAGTATTCCTAAGTAAAATGCTGCCGTGTTTTGAAGCAACTATATGGCCTGATTCACACTTACACTTTCTAAAAACTTCCAAGGGCACTAATTAAAAATAAAAGTCACTGGCACACACTTAATTGCGTCTGTGTTGCGTCTTGCGTCGGAAACGCTTTAACACAATAACTATCTAATAGAACCTGAGACAAGGACGACTAATCAAAACTTTTTGACATCTTGCATAATGCTTGCGTTACTTTCTATTAAATTTATATTGTGTTTAAGAATTTCCGACGCAAAACTCAACACAGACGCAATTAAGTGTGTGCCAGTCACTTTTATTTTTGATTAGTACTTTTTTATAAATTAAGTAATGACAACGCTTGCCTCGTTTTTAAGTAATTTTTGATGACCGATAATTAAAAAATGATAGAATCAAAAATATAAAGACAATATATTAGGACCTTTGAGATTTGATCACCATGACAATTTAAAGTGAGAACGAGACAAGCGGTGTTATTACGTAATTTATAAAAAGGTCTATTGGTGCCCTTGGAAGTTGTCAGGAAGGCAGGACCTTCTATAATAACATTTTATGAAGTGCTAAAGAAACTCAGGTAGATAATCAAGTCATTCATTCATTCATTATATCATGGAACCAAGTGCACATACATATATATATTGTACTGAAACGGATCCTGGGAACAGATCCTTCCTGCACTAATGTGACTTTCCAATTTCCGCAAAAGTAGCGAATCGAGTGGGGATTGAACCCACGACCTCTCACTTGCCGGGCGATTGCTCTACCGACTGCATTCATTATATATTTTTGAATTATTTGACAGACAAAATGTTTTGAAAAAATCAAGAGAAGAATCAGTATAACCAACCAAAGAGATACGTTAATGTTAGACGTTAAAAATACTCTAAACCACCTTGTGTCGTTAAATCTTGTTGATTATGCAGATAAAACATTCGAAAAAAAATATGATGGATCATTGGTAAGTTGTCTTTGATAACTTTCATCAGCCAAGACATCTTTTCAGAGCCTATCATTTAGCATCCCCTGCCTCGTTTTCAAAATGTTTTGAGAAAGATTTCCGTAATTTAATATCACAATTATTTCTTTTGTTTTATTTCTTGTATTAGCTGTCTGCCATAACTTTATTTGATTGGGAAGGAGATAGAGAATGCTTAAAATTAAGCTCTGAAAAGGTGTCTGGCTCCAGTGGCATATTCAAATTAATGGTTGCTTAGAGATGGGAAGACAAATTACATTAAGGAAATTAAAATTCAGTTTATGATAAGTTGATGCAAAAGAGTTTAACTGAAATGACTCTGGCACCTCATCTCTTGGCTGACCTCCTTTGATACACTACTGACCTTGATGTTGTTTTATCGGCATTCAATAACGTTTTTATATCAATTAACCCTGTATTTTTCCATAGTTTAATATAGAAATTCATCTAAAAAAAGAAAAATATATATTCGGATAGAACAGTACAATGTCGCACAAGTAAAAAAAAGAAATTATAAGACATTAAAATGACATTTTCCTTATGTCAAAAAACATAGTGGCATGTTGACAATTAATCTTTCTCCCTTGGTTATGTGACATTGTGCTAGATCGGCTATAGTCTATCTAACATACATTTCACGACTTTTTTGCCCTGAACCTTTTTTTATCGGCACACGTGCAAAAATTCGTCCGACAAAAAAGTGTTGGACAAAATTGACGAATTTTTCCGTACTTAACGAAAATTCATCCGGCAAAAAAGTGTCGGACAAAATTGACGAAATTTTCCGTAGTTAGCGAAACTTTTTCCAAAGAGAAATTTTTTCGACCGAAAATCTTTTTATTGCTTTGAAATGTTACAGACACTATGCACTTTCACTTTTGTCCGACCAATCCTATGTCTGACGAACATTTTATTTGGACGAAAATTTTGACCAAAATCGTTAAAAAACGAAGAAGGTGCTGTAGCTACTACTAAAAGAGTCGGCGAAACAATTGAAAAAAGAGCCAATCACTTCGCAATGTTTTTACGCTATTAACCTGGAATTTTGTATAACAATTCCAGTCTTTCAAATTACTGAGTACGGTAGGAGAAATGCCAGAAACGGTTTATCGGATAGACTAATTCCGCTACTCGAGGAACATTTTTGGGTAATAACTATTCTGAAGTGTCTCAAGTACTTTTCAAATATTCCTGTAATGTTTTTTTTACATTATTTTTTTAATTTTGTTCTGTTAATATCCAATATCAATCGAAAATTTTAATTTCATCTTGCTTATCTGTAGGAGGATCCACTCAAAGATTTGTTCTTGTGGGCTGTGTTATGTAATAAGCAAGACATCGCAGAAGCATTGTGGAGGCGAGGTGAAAATCCTATCGCAAAGGCATTAATTGCAAGACGAATGTATTTGAAAATTGCCAAATACTATAATGGACATCAAGACTACGATGAAAATGTTCATAAAACATTACTGGAAAATGCGAGGTAGAAATATTTCCGTTTGTTTGACGTTTTACTTTGAGAACTACGCTACGATTATCTTCAAAGTATTTATGACAATCCTTATGTTTAAGTTTTATGAATGAACTCGGTTGACATTTATCCGAAAAATATTTGTCACCAGTGAGAAACAACATTTCGAATTAGATGGTTGAAGCCGATTTTTGTGCATTGCACAGTATCATCTTTGTTTTTGTTAATTGTTGAAGTAGACAGTGATTGATGATTCCACTTTTGAAATAATCAAGCACAACTCTAATAGGAACTTTGAAAGGAAAGCTGTCGACTTACTGGAGAAATGCTCAGCTACCAATACTCAAGACTCGAAGCAACTCGTTGACATTTCTAATCCAAGTTGGGGCAACAAATCACTGAGACAACTAGCTGCTCTTTCTGGATTTCAAGAGTTTATCAGTCATCCACGCTGTAAAGATATCAGCGACAGAAAGTGGAGAGGGGCCATACAGTTAGATGACGGAGAGTTTTTAAATATAAAGGTATGCTTTTGTTTCATATTTGTCGCCTAAACTTCTTTGAAGCTTCTGATGAGCAGCAATGTTAGCTACAAACATTTTTTGATGGTCTATGGGAAAAAGGGGCTTTGACAGTTTTACCGCAATCTTGCTCCACCCGTTGGCAAAATCACTAAAAAAAGTCTGCGGAGGAGGTCATTTCTGCGACACGCAGTAAACAAGTAAACTATGGTTGGATTTATGTCCCTTTTTTCCCATAGAGCGTCACATATCGAGTTTGCTTGAGCAGCATAAATGCAATACGAAATCGATCATTTTTTATCATTTTAGGTTTTGGTCAGTGTTGTTTTTTTCCTTCCATTATTCTTCCTTATACGATACAGTTCTGATTCAAAACATAAAGGCAACTGTTGTGGGTGAGTAAACATTAAAGAGCTTCATTCTAAAAAACAATTTGGTAAAGAAAAATCAATCGTGCCTCTCTGAAAACGTTGCTACTTCAAAACTTTTTAACAGTCCTTCAAACTTAATCTTCTGTGATAAAACATTCCTTTTAAACGTCATCATCTATCATAATGACGTTTTTAACTTACGACGACATGTTTTGAAAGATTTCATGAATGGAATTTTAAATGAGCCGACAGTGCATTTTCAATCTGCAAAATTTTAAAATTTTTGCTATCTATAGCTGGATTACAAAACTCTTTGTCTTGGTTTCTATTTCAAAAAGGTGAATTTTGTGAGTGCTTTTTATTGTAGATACCAAAATTCCAAACTTGGTCCTTGTAGTTATCTAAAGAACTTCTGCCTATGCAAATTACGTGAAATCATTGACAAACTTTTTGCTTTTTACAATGCACCTGTTGCCAAATTCTGGATGTACTCGGTAAGTATCTTCGTAAAGCTACGTACGTCATGTAAAGTTGTCAATAGAATTTTAACAAATTTTTAATAAGACAAGTTTCAGGATGGCTGCTTCTAAAATATGAAGACTTTTGCGAATAAACAACAAAACTTAGACTATGTCATCATTAAATCAGGAAAATGTATTTCGTGTAAAGTTAGACGAAATAGTGGTTTATTCAACTACTCCTGAGTAGGGACCTAGGAGCTCCATGCCCAGAAAGAGGTTGACCTCCGATCAAGAAATAAGATATGTCCAAAGATTCCCAAAGTGCTGAAAATTTCCTGGAACAGAATTGGATGAGTGCCACTGTCCTGCCAGGCAAAATAGATTTAAGGTTAACCTCGAAAAACAATTCGGTATGAATTGCTTCTGATGATTCTGTTTATTATTTTTTGATATAATCTTAATTTCTTTAGATTCTCTACGTATTCTTCTTGTTAGTTTACATCTATACGGTGGTTAACCCATTAAATGAAAGACCAAAGATAAAGATATACATTTTAATGTCTTTCGTTATTTCTTCCTTCTTTGAAGAAGTCAGACAGGTACAGTACCTTGATACCCTGAACGTTCCATTTATCATTACTAATATCTACAAGTATGTCTTTGTTTGAGGTTTTCTAACTAGCACCTTCTCCATCAGATGGACTAATTGTTTTATTGATAACAAATAAAAAATGTTAATTTTCTTTATAGATAGTTACATAGTTATCTTATCATATTTATGATTTCTACAAACTTGGCCCTGGCGAGTGAAATGAAAGAAAATGTAATTAATTCTGATTGGGCCATTTTCTTACTCCAATATGACAGTAGGACAATCTATAAACATTGGATCGGCGTTATACCGATGTCTTGCCCTTTGCAGCGGAAATAGTTAAACATGTGTCGTTCATATAGGTTAATCTCTTAACCATATGTCTACCTTTCTCTTTAGATTCTTGGAGAAGCTGGAATCAACTCAAAACAAAAGTTTCAAACGTGGTGGTCAAACTATTGGAATAAAATTGAGGCACTCTGCATAGTGCTTTTCACTATTGGGTTCGTTTTGCACTTTTTCAATCGAGTACATGCTCGTTATGTGTATTCCATTACACTCTTCTTGTTCGTGATGAAGATCTTGAAGCTGTTTTCGTTGAGCAAAAAGATTGGTGTGTACGTGGTCATTATCCAAAAAATGGTAAAAAAATTCAAAAAACATTTATTTCTGCGAAGTCAATCTGACATAAAATGTTTACTTAATTGTATACGTGTTTCCAATGTTTCATCCTTCGAACAAACGTTAATAGATCAAGTAGACACTTCTGCATTTTTGAAAATTTTCTCAAACGTTCATGTGCTTCTAAAAATTATACATAAGTAAGTATATAATAATCGAGACTTCTTTTTATGGCACTTTACTTTATTTCTTTAATATTAAGAAATTTTCGACATCTGGTTTATCATCGTCAAAAGCAATAGACCGTCTTTTTTTAGGTGACGTCGCAAGACTGTGGAGTAGCGGCTTCCAGGAGTCAGTTTCCACGTACTTCCCACTGTCCTTATTCAATCCTAGCTGCTACCCAGGATACGTTTTCTGATTTTGAATTTCTAGCGCTTCGCGGACATTTCTTCTGTAGTAGCTCGATTTTGTACATAGGATACTGGTTTTTTCCCATAGAATGTTGCCATCACAGCCAGCGTTAGTGCGAAGTCATTAACACGTTTTTCAAAAACAGCCACCTAGTGTTGTTTCATTCCTGTGTTGGTCGTGGCACCAGTTTCCCCGACATACTTCTTTTTACAGGAGCATGGAATCATATAAAGACTTGGGTTGAAAACTTTGGTAGCGTTGATTTATTTTTCTTGCATAAGATGTTTTTCAAATTTGGGCAAGTTTGAATGCAGTTTTTACGGTTGCTTTTTTGAAAGTGTTTTAAGTTTTACACTAATTTTTGGAATCCTATGAAGAGAAGCAGTCCGTCGCGCAGAATCTTGCTTGAAACTAGTGTCACGTACTAAAATAGGAAATTGTAAACAAATATGCTAATCCGGGGGTCGTGTTCACGCAAATTCGTAACAAAATCACGTGATCGGCTTTAAAATGTTTTATTGGTCAATTTTATTTTTCTAACGCTTTTGATTGGTGGATTGTTAAAAGAGCACAATAGGAAAATCGCTGATGCGTGCGTTTTTACTGCAGAATCTTTTCACGTGAGCATTCCGAGAAAATTCTTTCTGAAACGAAGGTGAAGTTTTTGTTTTTTAAAATAGACTAAAAATACAAGAAATATAGATACAATAAGTAAGGGTATAATATAAAAATTCTACATTTTTTGTTTTACGTCAAAAAACACTCTCAACCCCCGGAATTTCGAATGTTTTGACTCGAATGACATATTCGATTAATATCATTTTCCGCGACGCATGGTAGGCTCTTCAACAGGTTCAGTGTCTGTGGGTAATAACCGTCGGTTTTTGGGGATATATGATTGTGTGATGGATTCTTATTGGTTTCTTTTGTATCCATTTTCGACAAATACGTTTTTTTAAAAATCAACTTCATCATTTAGGTCTTTTGGAGAACATATTGAATATGCTCTAAGGAATCCTTTAATACGCCATTCTTAATGGTCAGTGAAACACAGGAGTTTGGTATAATCTTAGTTATAGCGTCTTTACAGTATACTTTAAAGAAGTAAATCCCAAATCTTTCATTCTTGATAGTGACATCTAAGAAGTTTAATTCTTTATTGTCATTTTCATATTCAGCCGTGTACTGGATCTTTGGCTCTTGATTGTTTAGGAGATTAAGGAATGCATTTGATGATGACTTTATGCTCAGGAATCGTGAATGCGTATCGTCAACGTATCCTTTGTGGGATATCAGAGCAATAGGAGGGTTCATGTTGAGTGCGGTGTTGTAGCTTCAGCTATGATAACCATGAGGGAGAGTTCGGTAGGGCCTGCATCATCCAACTCTTATTTCGTTGTTCCATGTGAAGAAACATTTCTTTAAACAGAGATCTATTAGAGTTTTGAGATGATCAAGAAGTGCGAGTTCAGTTCGTTTTTTCAAGTCTGTAACGTCGATCGTAAGAATTTCCATGATTGCATCTGTTGCTTTCTTTATCAGAACAGAAGGATATAGCTCCATGCTTTTGCTTCTTGAACAAACAAAGAAGAGTTGATTACTCGGCTCTGGTTCTTGTTGAGGGTAGGTTGAATGATGCTTACTAAATACTTTGATGTTTGATATGGAGGTGTTCCTAATGTCGAAACAACAATTCTTATTGTAAAGCCTTTTTGTGGCTTGTCTACCTTTATTATACTATATATTTGTAGTGGTATACCATCAGTTGGGTACAGTTTTCTATATTGACAATCAGTGAATTTATCTTTATTTTTCATTTTCTTGGGATGGTTTGAAATTGGGTTACCAGGCTCTTGGTTGGGTCACGTTTACTTACTTTGGTATTGCCGATTTGCTCTTCAATTTTTCTAAGTGCTTCACAATGGTCAATCCGTACAAAACCGTAACCTTTGTCGAAGGGATAGATATCTGTATTTTCACAAGGCTTAAGTTCTTTTAAAGCTTTGTTTTTGTTGCCTTGTGAGATTTGATTTTGGACCCTTGCCTTTTCTCAGAATACGTTTGACGTAGCTGTTCGGCTTCATTTCGTTCTTTGCTCAGTTGTTGTGATAATGTCTATGTAAGGTATCTTTCTTTGTGTAGGTACAAATTTAGGACCAAGATTTAGTGAATTTTTTTGATTTTCTGGAACATCACTATCGGCAAGATTCAGGACAGCATTCTTAACAGTTCTTGTGTACCTCTGTTCGTTTTCATTGCGTGTAAGCAAATCAAATTTGTTGACAAGCTTGTTTTTCGTTTTTGTTTTTTTTGTTTTTTCCGATTGGCGATCTACAATTATCATGTCATCCACATTCAATAATGAATAGAGCTCTTGTTCTATCTCGTTCTAGTGATTGTAAAATGCGAACGGGTACTTTGCAGCAATTAATAGCTTTGTACGGTAGTCAAAAAGTTATATTTTTACCATTTTTCATATCCTGGGTCGCAGATCGGATTAAATAAGGACGGTGGGAAGTGCGTGGAAGCTGACTTCTGGAAGCTGCTGCACCACAGCTTGGTGACGTCACCTAAAAAAGACGGTATTTTGCTTTTGACGACAATTTGCCGCTGTAACGTTTTCCAACCACAGTTGAATAATGACATCGTCAAAACAACATTTCTAAAATTTCTTAATATTAATCTTGAAGAAATAAATGTAAAAATGCGATAAAAAGAAGTCTTATTTATTATATACGAGCTTTGCCATTTAGATGACTGAGATGATGAGACAAATAAGTAAGTAAAGAATAATAAATAATAAATAATGAGTAAGTTTATCAAAAAGATGATTGCTATTATTTTCATTCAGAAAATTGTCAATTTGGTGTATTTCCAGTATTTGTGATAATGTACTTTATTTAAAAACTCTTTTTAGCTTATTGATGTTGGATATTTTGTATTGATTTTGTTGGTCTTGGTCATTGGTTATGGTGTTGTTCGGTTTTCACTCCTCTATCCAGAAGAAAAGGTTCACTTGACAGAAAAGTCGACAGAGAATCTGTTCAGAAGAGTTTTCCTTGTACCTTTCTTTCAATTGTTTGGAGAAATTTTTATTGAAAGTGCAGAGTCAGCGGCTAATGAAAGTAGGTTGAACAGAATGGTTTTTTTTAAAGAAGTGCGTGCCCAGAAACGCTCGGGAAATTTACATTGATGCAGTTTAACCCTCAGAGCGCCAATAACGTAAATTTAAAACACCACTATTTCTTTCAAGACCTTTAATACCCTTGAAAAATCTTCTAACCGGTTTGAAGATTTTCTAAAAGAACGTAAATAAAGCTTTCTTTTTACTATTCACCATTCAAAAATGTTCAGAGACTTGTTTAAAAAGTTTTTAAAAGTTTTTACTTATGAAGTGCGACTGTTCTTTCAAGCTCATTTGGAAGATTGGATGTTGGATGGAAACCCCCCCCCCCCCCCCCATTTCCTTTTTTCAAAAATCTAGACTGAAAAAGTATATGTGAGATCAGACTCTTTTATCGTGTCAAATCCATTCTTAGAAAGAAATTATTAGCAATTTTTTTTCCCAAAAGCTAGGAAGTTGCCGACATAATAATCGAAGTCGGTTATTTGCTCATGCCTTAACCTAGACGTTAGATTCGTAAATCTATATGCATGATTTTGTAGATGTCACAGTATTTGACGTTAGATTCGTAAATCTATATCCATGATTTTGTAGATGTCACAGTATTTGGTACAAAGATCTATCAAGATGAGAGGAAACAAGGCGAAGTAATACTACTTTGGTTCACCTTTTGCTACATGGTACTTACCTGTCTTTGCTTGGTAAACCTTCTCATTGCCGTGTTCAAGTAAGTGGAAATAAACTTCTTTTTTTTCTTTGGTTAAATGATGAGGGCCGTGACAAGGACGCACTCGTGATAAACTACAATGTAACAAGATAACTAGACTATAGAATTGTCAGAGACTTCTTCAGCAAATTGAATTTTCCAGTTGACTGAATCATATCATTAACAATTTTAATCTGATGTGTGAAATCGATAATTAACTACCTTATCGGACAAAAAAATGTCGGACAAAACTGACGAATTTCTTCGGGGGTGACGAAAATGTTGTCCGACATAAACGTTTCGCAACCAAAATTTTTTATTACGTTAAGACATTATAGACACTGTGATTCGTGTGATTTTTATTTAAAACCAAGTTTTTGAAAAATTGAATTTTCGTCACTTTTTCCAGCGAAAATTTCGTCCGACATTTTTTTGTCCGATAAGGTATTCTCTAAGGGAATTGTGTTGATATTTTTAAGGTGTTAAAACATAATGCACATTACTCATTTTTGAGACTTCTAACCATAACACTTTTCTAATTACAAAATCGTTCGCAAGCAATGATTGCAGTGGTAAAATTAGTGAAGCAAAGCCAGCGATTTTGATATGAAGTATGTGAACAGATACTTAAAGATCCAAAAGTCATATAATGCTAGAATCTACATAAAAGTAATGTAAAAGTGAGAATTGTATTGACTGATACGTTTATGTTTCAAATACAAACGCAGTGTGTCCGAACCTTAAAAAATAGCACTTGGAAGTCGAAAAAGACTGGACGTACCTGTACCACCAAATTGCATTTGCATTAACTCACTTGATTTGATTTTAGTCTATTTTTCATTTCTATGCTCGCAAAGTTTTCAATTTGTATTTTTGTAGATTAAAAAACCTTTTGTATCAAAGCAAGTCTTCTGTATTCTTTCTTTTGTATTTCAGTTACACATATGAACGTGTTCAAGATAATGCAGATCGAGTATGGCATTGGCATAATTACCATTTAGTTCGGGAATATCAGAAGAGATCTATTTTACCACCTCCTCTGAGCATCTTTAGTCGTGCATTGGATTTCTATCGAAAAAGTAAAAGGGGAACTAATCATCATGATCAAAAACGTAATTAAAATTTCATTTTTCTATGTGCTAATTGCTAGCCTGCACGGATCTTTGAGATTTTAGACTTTTCCCGGCTGCAATCAAAGCCTCATTTGAACGTTATTTGAACGTTTCATGTGACCATTTGCAACATTGAAAATTTATTTATCTCATTAAAATAATGTTGTACACTTGATGCATTAGTTTGGTAAAAGCAAGATTTTAAAGAAATGTAGCTCGTTAGTTTTGAACCCTTTAGATGGCTTATCGTTAAATTAACACGAAAATATATAAGAACAATATTTCGCAGTAACTCACAATTTTATGCCGCTTTTCATTGCATTTTTGTTGCATTACAAATTAATGATAAAAAAGTTCATATCATCCTATTATTCCATCCACAAGCGTAATTTCAGTTACATAAAATGCCAAAATCACGTTTTTTATTGATTGCACTATTTCCATAGACTATTATTACTTTTTTGATACTTGTCTTAAGTAAAATATTTTTATATAAACTGATGATAGGTCTTTAAGAGAGAGGAGAGAAGAGAAAATTTTTTTTTACTTACACAATGAAAACATCTGGATCAACAGATCCTAAACTACCGCAAAGGTAACGGATCGAGTAGGTATTGAACCCACCTTTGCGGTAGTTGAAAAGTCACATTAGTGCAAGATTTGTTGATTTATTGATATATATATATAACCAAGATGCACTTGGTTCCACGGAACCTGATTAATTGCCAATTTCAGAAGTGAGGAAAAACATTCAAAATTCTCTCTTTAATCAGCTTCAATACAGATATATGACTTAAAGTTTGGAGAAAGATTTAATTTTAATTAAGCAAGGGTTTTCACGCCCGCTTAAGATTAGTCTGTCAAATAAATCGTTCCGGGCTTTTTTGCTCTACTCTTGGTCTATCGGCTAACGTCCAAAACCGAGTAAGTTAAGAGTCTGGAAACTATAAACATTAAACTTCGATTGTTAAAAATAGATACGCTGATTGGTTAATAGTGTGCGTAACAAAGCGACGTGATTGGCTTTTTATCCATGTTGATTTGGTGATACTATTGTTATGGTAGAAATGGCTACTGCGCATGCTCCGCATTTTGCGATTTTAACTTACTGGGTCTTGGATTTTAGCCTATAGACCAGGAGTCGGGGAAAATGCCCTGGAGCGGTATATTTGATAGACTAGCTTAAGATCAGCACAACGTCGATGTACTTATTGCTCCTAAATAGACCCGGAAAACAGTCACTTTGTCTTTTAAATGACAGCTATTTACTCTTTGTTCTATCTTAGGTATCCCTATGAAAGAATATTTTGAGAAGAACAATGAACTGTACAAATTGCTTCAATTTGAGACTAATTGTCTGGCAAATTATGAGCAGCAGAGAAAATAGAGTTGAATTTATGTTAGTTGTACATAGATGTCTTTATGATACATACTATTTTCATTAAAATTTTTTCATCGTGTAACTTGGTCGATATTTATTGCCCAGGATGATATGAACGATACTTTATTGTAATTATATTTTTTTACTCAATTTTTCCAAGTTTGTGTGTGATTTGATCTGATGGGATGTCATGTGATTACTTACCTAGGACAGGCTCTTAGGTTCTTCATCAACTGCTATCAATGAATTTGCCTTCCTGAAAACACCTCAGGGTACCATGCAGAATCAACGATGACTGGTGAAATCCACTATTAAAAGCCTCGTAAGGGACTCGAACTAAGAACCCCCGTTCAAGCAACCAGTACCAGAACAACTCGAGTCCTTTTAGAAGTTGGAATTGTGGTTTGAAAACCTTGTGCAACTACGTATAAATAGCCAAAGATTGCCTTTTTCTAATGCTGTTCTGTCCCAAATGGTGGATTAGGCAAATTTCCTTGATTCTTTCACAACGTGTGACCGACACTGCAATTTGAAGGGTTACAAAGAGTAGAGCCCCACTGTCGTGTCCCCACGTTTCGCAGGTGCAGCTTTTGAACTCAAAATAGAAAGAAGACACGGAAATGGAACATTTTGGGAAAAACAATGGAACAGCATATGAAGCATATAAAATAATTAGGTGTTGCCATAGAAAAATTCCACTATTTTTTTCTATTACTTTCACAGAATCATTTTGAAAGCTTTGCATTGTAGACAGGGATTTTTTTGTAAAAAACTAGCAAATAGGATAACCGGAAATTTTTCTTTTTTCGATTAACTTCTGGTATGGAAAGGTTTCAAAATCCAATCCTTCCGAGTTAGGTCCTAGATGTCACGTGGTGCTGATATCAGCATTTTTGCAGTCAGGAGAAAACGAAAGTTCTAAAAATAAAAAACAATTACACCATTCGATATAAAATATCAAAGGGATCAAAAAATAATAAAAGACTATATCTTCAAAATCAATATTTCAGAAGTTATAAGACTTTAAAGTTCTAAGGATGACGTCATATAAAAACCTTTGCCTTCCTGAAAACACCTCAGGGTACCATGCAGAATCAACATTGACTGGTGAAATCCACTAGAAAAATGTCCGGTTACCCTATTTGCTAGTTTTTTACAAAAAATTCCCTGTCTATTGAACAGGTAACGGATCTAAGGGGTTGCAAGATATCAAGAAGGAAGAGAAAATAAGTGATCAAAAGGTCATTTATAACATTGTCGTCAGTCAAAATGCGTTAACAAATGAAGTAAAAAAAAAACCATAAACATGAAATAAGTGTAACCGTTTGTAACTGTTTGTAAAAAAATGTAACAGTAAATTTATTAACCAGTGCAATATATAACCTTATCAGACAAAGATATGTCGGAAAAAAGTGTCGTAATTTTCCGGAGGTGACAAAAATTTTGTCCGACGTAAAGATTTTCACCATTGAAACTTTTCACTGCTTTCAAACGTTATAGACAGACACTTTGATTCGTGCGATTTTTATCTAAACCATGTTTTTTAAAAGTTGCAATTTCGTCACTTATGTCCGGCAAAAAATTTTAGTCGTGCGGTAAAAAATTTTAGTCAGACAAAATTTTTTCCGACTTTTTTTGTCCAATAAAACAGTAGCCCGTACACTCTATACCCGTAGTAGACGTACCGCAAGAAAATGAATTTCATGAATTTTCCTTACCGGTGCGGCGGTCTGGTACAGGCTAATAACACAGTCTACAGTGCCCCGGTTGTGTTTATTCTGAAAGCTTACCGGAGATCCCAAACTATTTTGAAATCTCACTGGGAAATTAAAACTTTTTGTTATAATTCTCCAAAGATTCGTTGACCGTACTTGTCAGGCAGGTGCTGAAACTTTTTGACACTACCCCTTCCGAAAGAAGATATGTAAATAAAAAAACCTTTAAGCCTTTCATTTATGCCTTTAAGGGACTTGCAACTTCAACACCCCATGTCTTATATACCAAAATGACGCTCTTGTAAAGCGTACATTTTTTTGAAATTTGGTTACGGTACCCTCTCACTAATAGCTAATTAAAACTAAATAAATTTTGAATTATTGACATTTTTCTGAAAAAGTACGTTTTCACCGATATGGACGCCAGCCAACCCAACTATAGGGTTGAGCCAACGTTTTCATAAAACCTCTTTTAATGGCAGAACCAGATAAAGATTAGCCATTTCAAACTTCTTGCAGACTCTTCGCCCTCAATTTATCAAGATTTTTCTATTTCCAGATTTCATAAAATGGTCTAAAGTACCCCAGAAATTACCGAGGAAGCGATTAGTTTGTCAAACCTTTATAGTGCCCCCACTGTAAGCTTGAGATATTTGAAATTACGGTGGGAGTGCAATTCCTCCTCCAGAGACAAATCAGGAAGGGAATCTCACCGGCGTCTAAATGTAGGGTGTTCATAAAGTGTTTTCCGCAAAATCATCTTTATGAAATATATAAGAGAGTGCAAGATGTATACATATACGTTTAATGTTCAATGATAGTAAAAAATGGCACCAAAAACGGTAAGTTCGCAGATGTTTAATGGATCGTCATCACCAACAACCTTCATTTTTGATTTCCAAATAATCAGCTTCTGTAAAGGGTTTTTGGCAATAGAACGTTTTCACAACGACACCGTCCATGTTTCCAGTGTTTTCACAAAAGGTTTTTGTGGTACCCACCACGGCATTTATTGCCAGATCCCTTGTACGCGCTCCACGGTAGCCTAATGCGTTGTCGATAACTATGTGATCAATAACAATCGTCTGGTTGAAGTGTAGTTTTACCCATTGATGTGGAAGTCCCGTTTTTGTGTGAAAGCATCGTTCAAAAAGATGACTTGTCTCATCTGTAGTCTGAACGGTTCCGTCAATCAATTTGGCCGGATATGCCAAGTACATGCTGCCGTGGAATATACTGCTTACACTTACATTATTGATATACGCCCTCAAATTACCTGTAAACGGTTTGGAACAGATGTATATTAAAGACATATCTTTGTAAACCTTTATAAATCTAAGCCCTTCTTTGGACGAAAATCAGTTTATAACTAACTGGGAGATGAAAGGGATTTCGGTTAAAGACAATAATAAAACATTACTAAAGTCTTTTTCTAAATAGCTGAAACTAGATAATAAGTTGTGATACACCGTTTTCACGTCTCAGAAAACAAAAGAAATGTTTGCTTACTCCATCGTTGTGTCCGTTTATAACAGTAGGTAAATAATCACTTTCTGTAAGAGAATGTTAGTTAGAAATATACACTTAATTGAGTACTTTCTCTTTTATTAATTTTATTCCTTTGGTTTTTACATATGATCATATGGTGATAATTTCCTGTATTTTGGGAAAGTTTCAAAAAAATCCATAATAGAGAAACTCAGTTATGTGCATTAGACGATGAAAACTAACGGAGGAGAGTGAAAAAATCTAAGACGTGAAAACCGTGTATTCATCTTGTTAGCTAATGAGACACCGTAGCAAATGTTTTTTCCGTCAACCGTCCAAGACCTATTCCAACGGTCCAAGACCTACATCAGCGGTC
>JAUBWS010048367.1:5375-18993 GCA_032270445.1 Darlingtonia californica | reverse complement strand
CCCTAGTGTGGATGAATTCAGACCAATAGCCAACATTGACCAACCTGTATGATGGAATAATACAGAAAACAAGTTATGTAAAATGAAAAATTCACCTCATTTAAAAGCATCTATTAAGCAGTGTTTAAAAAAGTACAGGGCATTACGTCTCAAATATCTACAGCTCACTAAAGTTTGATTAGAAAAAATTCATCTTTGGTCCCATTAGTTGATTTCCAAAATTCCTTTGAAAAATAATTCTGAAGCTTTTCCAAGTTCTCAAATTTGCTTGAAGTCCAAAGAAACAAAATCGAAATTTTTGGCTAAAAAACAAGAAAATTGAAAATTGATAGCTATTCAAACCTGAACAAGGTACCTTAAGGAGAGAAATTTATTTGCAGATAGAAGTTTCACAATGTTCTAGAAGTTAGTGGGTGAAAAAACACTATTGACAATCTGTTTTGAGTCCTGAAAAAATTATCATGATTTACTTTCAAATTATAGTGCAAGAAGTATTAAAGCTTGGGACTAGTTATTTCATTCTTTGCAATCAAAGCCACAAATATTTCCAACCAATCCTGTATCTATGAATCAGAAGGAAGGTTAACATCCTACTTTAGACATCTCTTAATTGACTTTGACTTTATACTAGATGTATACAATCCACACCAAATTTTCTCTCCTTGAGGTATTATTTATGTGTGTAAAGGTTGGATAACTTACCAATTCAATAAGGTGTAAAGCGACCCCCGCGGCCACCACGACCTCCTCTGCTTTGAGGAAATCCACCGTATCCACCATATCCATAGTAACCACCATAAGGATCTCCATAATTATCACCTCCTCTGTAAGCACCATAATCATAACCGCCCCAATTCCCATATCCACCACCATAGTTATACATTGGTCCACCACCGCCACCGCCGCCCCGCCCGCCACGTCGAGATTTTCCTTAAAATTAAGAGAAATAAATTTCAGTATTTAATCCTACTTATGATCATCTGCTAAAATTGTAGCGTAGAAAACAGAGAGAAATAAGTTTCAGTAATTAACTGAACTTGAAATTATCTGAAAAAACTAGGGATATTTTTTTTGTCAATGTCTATTATTTAGATAAGAGTATAAAATACATCACTAAATGTGTGCAAAAACCAAGTGATAAAAAGTATAAAAAAATTCAAGAATGCATCAAATACAATACAAAATAGAGCATAATTTTACACATGTGGCAGTTTTCACTGTCTCACTTGTACGTACTATCTTCATTTACAGGATATTCTTTTGAAAATAAATTTCATGGATTCCCTAGAAATTTCTTGCAATTGTTATAAGCTTTAGCTCTTAAACTTTTCTTAAATCTACAGAAAATTTATTATTAAAGCTGATTTTTCAACAAATTCATGAGACTTTAAGGGGCTGAAAACACTTTGGTAGGTTAAAATTTTGTTTGAAAAGATTTTAATGACACTCACCTCCAGTTGTAACTGACTTCTTTAATTCAATTTTACGTCCACCAAATTCAAATGTAGCATGTTGAATGGCCATCTTATCTCCAAAATCTTCTGTGGAAACAGTGATAAACCCATATCCTTTGTTTTCAGCTAATTTGTTACCTTTATCGTCCTTTTTCTTTATCAGTTGTAGTGATTCAATTATACCATATTTTTTAGGGTGTCTTGCATTAAAATATTCCTCCAATTTCTCTTCTGTGCAATTGGTGGGAAGGTTGGCGATGAAAAGTTTCTTTGTTCTCTCATGAGCTCCTTCAGTGGTGTTATTTTTTGGAACTGCCCTGTTTACATCTAATTGTTTATCCTTAAACTTCAACTGGTCTCGTTTTAAAAGGATCTCATCAACCAGTTCAGAGGTTTCAAATGTGACAAAACCAAAATGACTTTTCTTATCAGTGTCTTTCCTTATAATAACATGATCAGTAACTATTCCATTACTCATTTCCTCAAAATATTCTTTTAATTCATCATCTGTGACCTCTAGAGCAACTCCTCCAACGAAAATTTTTTTCATTTCTTCTGTATCTAAGATTGGGTCTCTAATAAACTCAAGTTCTTCAGGTTGATCTGTTGATTCTGATTGCTCTTGATTTTCTGTAACAGGTTGTTCTGCTTCAGCATTCTCATTTTGAGGTTCTTCAACTTGAGGTATTTGTTCTGCACCATTTTCAGCCATCTTAAATAAGCATCAAAATATTATTCATAACATAATTTCTGAAAAAAATGTAAACTTAAAGGAATTCTGATATGAAGATTTTTAAAATAATACCGTAAGGGAATTTTCGCGAGAACTAATTTTTGCAAATTCCAGGCTTTCTATTGTTCCTTAAGGTATGTTGGTGAATGAAAAAAAAAAAGAAGTCTCACTTTCTAAAACTGTCTAGAACATAAAAGATCCATAGCCAAAGTTCCAATTTTTCCCTATCATACCACCTTATACCTTGCCGATAATTTTTGGTACTACGGGTAGGGGTTTGGGTGAAACAAATATAAACCTAAAATTTCACGAATCACTTTTTAATTAGTTAACAAGTTAATTAACCCGGTATGTATCACTGTTTCAGTTAAATGAAAACCTTTTTCAGGCATCACAGATTCCCTTTAAGTGGGATACATATAGTGAAATATTTGGAAACCTTAAATTCGCAAAATTTTTGGAAACAGTAAATTCCCAAAATTAAATAAATTAAATTAAGTAAAATTAATACTCGCAAAATTAATTTATTTTGTTTTCTTATTTTCTTAGGCAAACCTACAAAATACTTAAAAAACAGTAAAAAATGTTTCATGTTGATAAACTATAGTAAAGTATATAAGAAAAGTATTTGATGTTTTTGATGACGAAAAGGATTTGTAAATAGAAGAAATGGCATAGTTCAGCATATTGATGACAATAAATAACTTTTCTTCTTTCCTTACAATATTGAAATGTGTTAAACTCCTTGATTATAAGGATAAAGAAAGAATTCTGAAAAATGGTTGCAAACTTGTTGGAACAGACGTTTTTATAACCCAGGACTTCTCCAAAGAAACAAACAATGAAAGAAATCCTCTCTTGTGATGTTAACGTTTGCAAGCAAGAAATGAAAAAAAAGTCATTGAAACACTAAGTGAGGACATTTGTAACTTGCACATTCTAGTAAACAGGTAAAAGTAATTAAAGACGATGTTTGAATAAAGTTAACTTGCTTATGTCATCATACTAATTAGTCCCTTCTAAAAGTTAACCGTGCAACAAGAAGGATTTCCTTGACTGACTTAGTTCTATCGTTAATAGGTTCTCATGAAAATCATTATAGAATCCCTCTTAAAAATACGCGAAATTTATATCATAAGATCTCAAGATGTATTTATTTTCATAGTTTAAAACTGCTTTACCGACTTATTGAAGAAAAACGTAAGTAATTTGGTCATAAAATTTGAGTCAAACGCACGTAAACAAAAGCACCTTTTGACGAAAAGAAGAGAAAAATTCGGGTAACATTAGCAAAACGTGAGCTGAAGTTAACTCGAAAACAATTTAGATTAAACTAATCATTTTCTTTGCCTAAAAATTTGTGCTTACCTTCTCCAATCAGTTCCCTCAGTCTTCCTGCAGTCTGACCAGTATGAATATACAGTATGAAAGGATCGTGGTAAAAACGCGCTGAAAAGAAGATCTGGCTTAAGACTTTCTGAGTCAGTCTTCACTGATTGCATATATCAGCGTTAAATCTGGTAAAGCAAGTCAAAGCGTGATTTTTTAGTTCGGGCCTAGGTCTCTTAGAGAAGCACGTGACCATCTTTACTAAATTACCCCCGGAAAAATAAAAACAATAAGAAAACAGAACCGAAACATAAGTCAGGTTGATTTTGTAGCTTAAATGGTAAGAAATAGTCGAAAAATTGCTATTCGTATAGCTGAAAGTTACGGAAGCTCTGGAGTACGGAAGCTCTGGAGTTCAACAGCAACGATTAAAAAGACTAAGGCAAATACTAAAATCTCACGGCAAATACTAAGAATTGACTAACAATTAGTTCACGGCAAATAATAAAATATCACGGCAAAAACATATAGTTCAGGGTAAATAAATTTTGAAATTTGTATATGATGCGAAGCTGTGAGATCAACCAATATTCGATGTTGTGACCATGAACCGCAGTGGGTGCTAGCAGTTGTTGATGTTGCTGGGAAATACTGCCTTTCATGTAGATCAGGTAAGTTGCTCTTGGTACTGTTGTACCAATAAATGAAATATTTTAGGCAGTTTTATGACTTTCCATGACAATGTTTAAGGGAAAAAAATATTTTTCGATGAAGTCGATATTTTGGTGTAAGTTTCATAGTGAAAGTCTCTGAGAGGGTAGGCCTCTTTATACCTTACATTTTTTTAGCCAGAGAAGAGTAAAGTATCGTACCAGGTCAACGAAACCGTTGCTTATACATTTTCCTCACAGCTCAAGCCTTTTTTAGAACGATGGGATAGGGAAGGGTTGGGTTAAAAACATTTACTAACTTTTAAACAGCTGCGAATTTCGAAAGAATCTTGAACCCTACATATTTCTGCATCAAGCATTAAAATTCATCTCACATTTCAGTAGGTTTAACTTTTTGTATATATCTTGTTATAGAGTTCAACAGGATGCTCTTAACAGTTCATCATTTTCGAACGAAAAGATGTCATTTGCGACGTAGACTGTATGAAAACCGTAGGGTTTGGTCCCGATTATGATTGGTACAGTACATGGATGCCTTTGGTGAAATGAACCGTTTCGGCTTTGCCCTTCATGTGAACATTGATTGCTATAGCGTGTGATTCTATAGATACAAGTTATTATGCGCTCAAATAACGATCCTGATAGAATTGGATAAACGCATCTAACTTGCGTAAGACAAAATAATGCCTTGCAAACCACAAGTAATAATTTAAACAATGTCACACGGACTGACGTCGTCAAAAAGCATAATGCGTGCTTAAATGCGTGACATTACTGAATAAGAAAATTTAATGAAGAGCTTGAAAGTGATGAGTGTAATTAAGGCTGAAACCTGCAGCGGGGCATTTTAGCGTGAGCTACTGACCTCGCTACTGACTAGTCCTAACAAGAAACCAGCGCAACAGGGAAGAAAAATAACAGTAATCATTAACTTAACTCACAACGATGAGACATCATACATATCATTTAAAACGTAAGAATAACATAAATATAAACTACTATGATTAAAAATTACAACCAAGCTTCTGGTGTTGTAAGATGGCCAATACGTGCAATATTTCACCGTACAGACCGACCAAAAAACAGTTATTAGTCCATTTATTAATTTATTAGTTTAAAAAGATTTATATTAGCGATCAGTCGGTTGTGCCGAGAAAAAACATCAGCTGAAATGTACAGAATCTAGCCACTACCACTCTACTCTACTACTTCAACCGCTATTATACAACCATATTCCATTATATGGTACACACTATTACATCATATACTAGCAAGTAGCTACCGCTACGAACGCGCCCGCTTCAACCTACCATAAAACTTGAATATCTCGCATTTATACTGCGGGAGGAAATATTTAGATGAACTTAATCACGTAAGAGTATATTAACGCCTGTTTTGATTTTGATTTTTGATTTTTCTGCGTTTATACTGTCGGACGGAATATTATTAAGAGGAACTATGCGTTCAGTGTATGGACCAAGGAATACACATTTGCCGAATTTATTATTTGTACCTTACGTGTATAAAATTTCGCGTGGATTTGATTTCGCGGTCCTCCAAAATTTTAAATTTCACAAAAATCAATGAAAAATGAAAAAATCAAAAAAATCAATAAAAAATCAGAAAAATCAAAAAAATCAGAAAAAAATCAAAAAAATCAAAAAAATCAAATCTCGTACGCCTTTTTTCGAGTGCTTTACCCCTCGATACGTGTGGACAGAGCTGAAATCCTTGTCAGGAATGCGAAAAGAAGTTTGAAAGATGTTTATCTGGGAATATGGGAATGAGGGGATAGAGGAATACAGAATACAGGAATATACTTATAGGAATGTAGGATTTGAGGAATATAGGAATAGAGGATATGGTAATATGGGAATGAGGGAATATAGGAATATAGAACTGTGAGATTATGGGGAACATAGAACTGTGATGGGAATATGGGAATATGGGAATATGGGAATAGAAGAATATAGGAATTTAGGAATTAAGGAATATAGAAAAAGAGGAATATAGGAATATGGAATATGGGAATGAGAGAATACGGGAATACGGGAATAGAGAAATACAGATGTAGGAATATGAGAATAATATAGATGTGAGAATATGAGAATATGGGAAGATGAGAATAAGGGGAAAGAGAAATATAGATGTGGGATGAATATGGGAATATGAGAATACAGTAATAGAGGAATATAGAACTGGGAGATTATGGGGATATGGGAATATGGGAATGAGGGAATAGAGGAATATAGAACTGTGAGATTATGGGAATAGAGGAATATAGGAATTTAGGAATTAAGGAATATAGGAAAAGAGGAATAGAGGAATATAGAATATGGGAATGAAGGAATACGGGAACGGGAATATAAGAATATTAATGTAGGAATATGAGAATAATATAGATGTGAGATTATGGGAATACGGGAACATGGGAATACGGCAATAGAGGGATACAGGAATATAGGAATGTAGGATTTGAGGAATATAGTAATAGAGGATATGGGAATATGGGAATGAGGGAAAAGAGGAATATAGGAATACAGGAATGTGGGAATACGGGAAAATGGGAATACGGTAATGATAATGATAATTATCTTCACAATTTTATAGGCACGATACATTAAGATCTTGCCGAATTCTTCATTCTCCCCATGCAACACGCGCTGAGATACCAGTGACAACTGAAGTCGTGGATCACCTTTTCCATTTAATGTGACCAATTAGAAAAAGTGTAACCATTCCATTTTACGTAACGGACTTCTCAATTGATAACCAAGACATGATTTGGGACAGTAAGACAAAACAACTATTTTAAAGATGTACTGTGTGAGAAAGGGTACTGACTAAAATGTACACCTCTGAGTCAGTTCCGTACGATATGAGGACGCGGGTAGGCGTCTTCTTATCGTCCGGAATCAACTTGTATGTAGTGTATTTCTGTAAATCTAACATTCTACGTGATAAATAAATAGGGGTTAGGGTTAGGGTTAGGGTTAGTGATTAGAACGCAACGGTTCAAAGCCGCGTCAGGGCAAAATCTTCTTTCAAATGATGCCAAAAACACTCGCAAAGGTCCAAGTGGCACGAGCCCGTCAAACCTTTTAGCCAAATACTGTTCACTCGTTTCGGGGACTGGTCAGGGCTTGGGTTCCTTGTCAAAAAAAATAAAAACAAAGAAAATCATTTTCTTGGCTAGCCTTTACTGGCCAGGATTACCAGTTCACCCGGAACAGACTCAGAGGTGTACAATTTAGCCAGCACCTCGAGAAAAACGGGAATTTCCAGGAATCAACCATAAGGATAACATAACAGGTAAACTTCTACATTTCATCGACATTCTGCATTGCAACAGATAGAGCAAAGAAGAGAAAGTTTTTTATTTAATGAGACTGAATTATTGAAATTAATTAATGTTATATAATGGGTAGGAAAGGAAAAGGACGTGGAGCTGGAAGAGGAAAAGTGAATTCCGGAGGTATGATGTACTTGTATTTACTTACTTATCACTATCTATCGCAGTGACACAATATTTTTGTCCTTTTAGCAGCTTTTAAAGCCATCAAGCCTGTTTTAAAAGGAATTGTATCATAAAAATACATATAATGTTTATTTGCTAAGGTATATAAATGAATACTTACACATAAATAAGTTACAAAGTATAATAAGGCTAGAGACCCATCTGTTTAGTCTTGAATAATAATAGTCACGCTATTTGTTGTACTTAATGAAACATGAACAAAGGTTCAAATTCTAATTCCAATTTTAATTTATTAATCCACAAAATAATATATAGAGTACCATACCATAGTACCATAGCTCATATCCATCCATTTGAAGCGGTCCTGAAAAGGAGAAGAAAAAATATTTACTCAAAATTATTTTAGAGAGATTTTAAAAAGTGGCTAAAGATACCACGCCTCGACAAAGTTTTAAGGTAAATTATTATCGTGGATGTATGGTGAAAACCCTTTTAAAAGTATAGGACTCTATGAAAAGATAATCTACAAGGAAAATCCAATTTTTCCCAGATCAACCACCAAGAAAACCAAGGCAGGAAGAAGGAATGACAGTCCTTTACCAACTTGTGTCAAACTGCTGTCTCTTTTTCTCAAGTACCTCATCACTAGCTAGATCAGGGCCAAATTGACATATATGGGCGAGAATGACACATCATTAAAAATAGCCTTTAAAACTTCCCAATTGTTTGGTGTCTACAATTTAATAATATAATATTTTGTTGACATTTGGAAGCTGGACTTTTTGCTGTGTCATTCTCGTCCCTTTATGTGTCAATTTGGCCACAATCTACAGTATAGAGACAGTGTAGTCATAATGTTTATTGATGAATATTTCTTAAATATGGTGTAAGCATACATGTTGTAATTCTTATTCTTTTGTTCGACTCCATCTCATCCACCTTTATTTTGAGGAGGCTGTACAACGTTACGCCATGTAACTCGATCTCTTGTGGCACAGCAGAGAATTCTTTCTTCAATGGTTGAGTCAACGTAGATGGTTTTTACGATGTGCTGCTGGTATGACTTGTTTTGTCGACCCCTTCTCTTGTTGCCGTGTGATGGTGAATACAAACAGTATTGTTGAATGAGATCTTCCTTGTCTCTTCTGATGGAATGTCCAACGAAGGAAAGCTGTGTTTTTATTACTCTGTTATTAAGGGGTTGTGTATTTGTAAAGTTGTACACAACCCCTTAATAACTTTTCATTACAGGCCACACCAAATTAGGAACAGCAAGCCCTAAAATATAGGGCACGTAAAATACAATATGGCGCGAATTTTTTTTTGAAATCGTGCGCCTAAAGCCAAATTTGGCACAAAATCGGGCGCGTACTTATTATCATACAGTCCATATTTGATTCACAAAACACATAACAAATACTTAAAAAAGAAGGTGAGTATAGATGTGACGTCAATAAAAAACAGCCATGCTCTAAAATGTCGCAATGAATGAAATGCTCCAGGGAATTTCCCCATTTTTATTTAACATTTTCTTTTCAAACATGTGGAATACAATGACATCTTTAATTGTTTTGGTTTGTCTTTCAATTCTTCAGTTTACACGATCGTTCGCACTTGTCAATTAACAAAAGTGTGTATAAACATTTTTTTTCTTTTTTTTGGCGATGATCGGGCGCGCAATTTGGTGAGGCCTGCATTACATGGTCTTCTTTTTTAATGTTGAGGAGGATTCTTAGGCACTGTGTCTGGAAAGAATTGATTTTGTTTTGAAGTTGTTTAGTTATGACATAGGATTTTGTAGCATAGAGGAGTACACTTCATAGCGTGTTGAGATTCAGTCTTGAATGTCAAAAAGAGGGGGAGGGGGCTTGAAATTTTTTGGATTTAAGGGGCAGGGGTTTGACTTAAAAGAGGGGGTGAAATTTTCAAGGGGGGGTCTAGGATTTTGTGAAGAATATTTTTTTTTATATTCCAAATATTCCTTTTTGCAGTTTCCTTGATTTGAGTGAGTAACAAAATTACTCACATTTTCTAAATGATTTGTTTATTTGCTATGTAGGTGATTACTTTCACTTAATTTGACACATACCTTGACACTAACATTGTTCAGGAATGAAATTTTGATCAGTAGTCCTAGATCTTTAGCCACTTCGCATAAAGCATCAAGTTGTTTTTGTACATTTTCTATCCCATTTTCAAGTAGACTAATATCATCTGCATACTCTAAGTCTCCAACCTCTTATTCGGGAATTCTTCTAGACTGACGTTTGTAAGTTGTAAAGCCAAGATCATCAATGTATGTGTTTCTCATTACCCAATCGATTACTACAATGAACAGATATGGTGCTAGGACATCTCCTTTTAGTATCCCGGTGTTAACATCAAATTCTTCTGTTATTTTTCCATTGATAATTATTGCCGAATGAGTTCCGACATAGAGTAAAC
Source organism: Darlingtonia californica (assembly GCA_032270445.1). Taxonomy (NCBI): domain Eukaryota; kingdom Viridiplantae; phylum Streptophyta; class Magnoliopsida; order Ericales; family Sarraceniaceae; genus Darlingtonia; species Darlingtonia californica. Next base: position 8,883 of record JAUBWS010048367.1, on the reverse strand, counting down.
AGACTGCATTTGTTATTGATTCAGGGACTCTGAAGTGACGTAGAATCTTGAACATGGTGTTGCAGTCTTGAGTCACAGCCTTTAAAAATCCTTCTAAGAACATGTACATGTTCTAGACATCCTCTTCCAGGGCCATAGCCTGCTTGATTAACTCTTATAAGAAAAATCTTTATAAGAAAATGAGTCTCAGAAACCTCAAAATTTAAGAATATTGTACGAAAATCCCTAGCCTTGGCTATAAATGTTTGATTTTCCTCACCTGCCAAAATCATGAGAATTGAGCAAATTTTTCTATTTCAGTTACAGTTGGTATATACACGTTTTTGTTTTTATAAACATGACGTCTATAAGCATATGAAGGGTGAGATTTGACCCTGAGTTTTTAGCAATCTCGGGATTAAAAAGGTTTTTGAAGGAACTGAATATACCAAATGAAAGAGCTTGTCCTTAGAAACAGTTTAAGCCTATAATCATAGGGGGTGTATATTTAGAGATAATCGAGTTTCAACATAAGCATATTTGAGGCTGAGCTCAAAATTCCATATGCTTATAAAAAAACATGTATTCAGATACATCACAATTACATAAAAATAAAATTTATTTATACTATAGATCAAACCAATCTAAATGATTAGAGAAAATAGAGGGACGAAGTTAAGGAAATCTCTGTGTTATTAAAAAAATGTGTAATTTATCTTGCCCTGATCATTCTAATGGTTTCTAATGTCATTGTAATAAGAACAGAGGCAATCACGGAAATGTGCAAATAATAAACGTAGCTAGCAACAGCTTGTATGTAGGTAGGGTCTCTGCTTAGAAAACACAACATGGAATTTTCATATAATTTCAACAGCAAGTTTTTATAGAATTTCTATTTCTATTTCTATTTAGTTATTTGCATAAAATCCTAAGATATAATTTTGCAAATATTCAACAAAAATGTTGAATATGATAATTTATTCAATCACATGTAAATATCATTAAAACACGTAAGGTCGTAAAATAGAAGTCAAACAAAGTCAACTAAATGAAAAAGAGTTTAAACCACAATAGAATCAAATCTAAAATTTGAGCAGTGGCAAATAGCAGACCATGTTTAGCAAAGCAAATTAAATGTAAGAAAATGAATGGGTAGAAAACTTTGCATATAAAAACATAAATATGTATTGATATAATTATAAAAAACATTCATGAATATCAGATTAGAAAATAAAAATTTAAAGTTTGATGCTACCTTAAGGTTTCCGAAAAAGTATGAAACAAACTAAGTGTAGCTTTGAAAATCAACGCAAATGATTTGACTTAACTACAGACTTAGAAAACAAGGTTAGTCTTGAGTTAACCTTGAGAACTCAACAGATAAAAAATACTCGACATCACTGAGTATAAGATTTTCGAAAAATAAAAGAAAAAGGTGTGAATGCTGTGACCCCACAGAAGTAAAATTTGAACCTGCACAAACTACTTTACATCAAAGTAAATATCGCTGGAAGCCAAAAACTTTTCAACATGTATTTCTGCAATCTATTGATGGTTGTACTTGTCGGACTCCAAATAGATAGCAGCATTTAAAAATTAACAATACGAATGACTCACTATTATGCAGTCGAGAAACCTCACAAAATGAACTAAACAGCTTCTCGCTAGCAATTCACCACCATCGGGAAAAATCCTTCTTTCCAAATCAGTTGGCAATATCATCACTATACTCTGGTTAATGAGCAGCACTGTTGAGATTAACCCTGGATCACTTCACTGACCGAAGCATCCATGTGGAGAATGCTTTAAAGCTATTACTGCTCAAATCCAGCTATAGGGTGTGACTATTGTTATGTATGGTTTCACATTAAATGCATTCGAATGAATGCATCCATGTTTGACTGTTATGCCTCTAACAAAGATCTTCCATGGATATGTTACACATGTGGACTGCCAAATCCAAATCAGTCAATTTTTGACACAAGTTTTTCATTAGTATCAATAATATCACTTGATATACATTCTGTCTGGAATCCTGTAAATGTCGCACAATAAAGCTCTAGTCCCCCTTAGCTTAAATTTAAGAAAGGTTTAGTAATTCCCTAAGCATGAAAAACAGTGACAAAACACTTCTCAATTACAGTAAATCCTCGAATAAGCGCACGGGTACTTAACGGCGCTTATTTAATAATTTTCATGATAGGATGGGCACTTATTTTAAGGAGGTACCTTGAAAACGACTCGCAAATAGACTAACTTGCAAATTGTTTATGAAAACATTAATTCTTATATTACGTGAACCGTTTCCAATTGCCAAATAAAACTATTTTATAGCTCAAAAGATCAGTATTTTGATAGAGATTATGGAATGGACTGGGCCAATTTGAAAACTTTACCTTTTTCGAGAAATTTGCAAAAAACCTTCATTTTTACACCATTTTGATCTAAAATCTTTAACTCAGTGATGCATGGTGCAAGTCACTTAGAATCTCATACAAAGTTGTAACCCCTTTAGAAGTTTCCAACAAAATAAAAACATGTGAAATCTTTTGATGACGTCAGCAAAAATAAAAAAATTCATTTTTTCACAGATAAACGCTGACGTCATCAAAAATGTTCATATTTTATTTACTTATGAAACATTTGTTTTGTTCTCCAAAGTCTGACAACTCTGAATTTTACTCCTAACTCCCTATTTAACAAACAGAGAGGTAGGAGTAATAATCAGAAATTTCAGACTTCGGAGAACAAAAAAAATGCTTCCTTAAGAGGAACTTCTTAACCTTTGTATGAAGTTTTGTTTGATAAGTAATTTCAGTTTCTTCAGATGTGTTATTTTCAAATTTATCAAGCCTATTATCATTTCTATTCACATTTATTTTTCTTAGGAGGCGCTAATGCTAATAGACCTGGTGCAAATTCACAAGAAACACCCCAAAATCAACAACTGCCAGTGCAAAGTCAACCACCTCCTCAAAAACAGCAACAAACCCAAGCACAATTACAACAACCAACACCGCAAAAACACCAGACTCCTCCTCAGCGACAGGAACAACCAGCCCAAAATCAGCAAAATCCATCTCAGAGACAACAACCAGCCCAAAATCAGCAACCTCCACCTCAGAGACAACAACCAGCCCAAAATCAGCAACCTCCACCTCAGAGACAACAACCAGGCCAAAATCAGCAACCTCCACCTCAGAGACAACAACCAGCCCAAAATCAGCAACCTCCACCTCAGAGACAACAACCAGGCCAAAATCAGCAACCTCCACCTCAGAGACAACAACCAGCCCAAAATCAGCAACCTCCACCTCAGAAACAACAACCAGCCCAAATTCAGCAACCTCCACCTCAGAGACAACAACCAGCCCAGAATCAGCAACCTCCACCTCAGAAACAACAACCAGCCCAAAATCAGCAACCTCCACCTCAGAGACAACAGCCACCATCTCAGCAACAGCAGCCAACAAGGAATGGACAGCAATTACCTCCAAAAAATTCAGGTAAATAATGCTTTAAGGATGTT
>JAUBWS010048334.1:0-12352 GCA_032270445.1 Darlingtonia californica | reverse complement strand
ACCCCCCCCCCCCCCCCCCCCCAGCATCTGCTGCAGATTCACCTGCAAACCTCACAGAAATGTCATGATAACTCAAATGACTGGCAGAAAATTAATTCCCAAAAACATCTTTTGTCTCTTTGAACAAGAATAGTTTTAGGTGATTTGGTTCTGTTGATATTTTCATCGTATCCTGCATTCAAATCGCTTACAATGGTTGTACATGCATCATTTTCATATCCGTTAACTTCAAAATCTTGTGGCATGTTTTCAAAAAATCGATTTCTTCCGTCCATTCCAAACGGTTCATACTCATCATCCTCAACAACAATAACACTAGCTTGTGGATTCAGTACAGTTGATGGTTGAGCTGGTGGATTTGGTATGTTTCGTGGTTGAGCTGGTTCATTCGGTAAGTTTGGTACTTGAGCCGATGAATTCGGTAAGTTTGGTACTTGAGCCGATGAATTCGGTAAGTTTGGTACTTGAACTGGTGGATTTGCATTTGGCACGTACGATAAAAAATCACGAATATCATCATCTATTATATTCTCAAAGTCATTAGTTTTGTCTGCATTTGGGTTAATAGGGGCTAATAGTGCAAGTTTCAGATTTTCAATCTCTTCATTTTGAAGGTCCTGCGATTTGCACAAACATGAGACTAGCTTTGAGTAGGGCTTTCCTAGTTCATTTTTGTAACGTTCAATATTGAACTGTTGATTTGTCCAAGGAATTTTTTCGACACGTTTCATATCTGGGTATACAAGAGTCCAGTCCTCTGAACCACAGAAAAACTGATAGTTTGCATGTTTGTCAATAGCAGCGTTTAAAACTCCCTGAACATCAGCATGGCGGTGAATACTTACTGGCAGCCTGCTCCCTCTTACTATTTTCAATCCTCTTTCTTTCTCATTATCACTAATAATGCCAACATTTATTATCACTTCCATTTTTTTCTTAATACTTGTGGTAGAAGAAGAGGCTGCAGATGGGTGCTTTCTTTTCCTTGTTGTGTTGTTGTTATTGTTCCGCCGAAAAGTGTCCCTTGCTTAAAACTGTCTGCCGCCCGGGACGATTTCACCTATGTGCAACTTTTCGGCAGACCGGTCGTTTTTCGGCAATTGTTTGAAGTAGGTAATTTTGCCATAACTATGAAAACAATTATTAAAACAATGAAGAACTCTGGACTATTTTCTTAATACCAGGAATAAAAAAACTGGGATTGGACAGTGAGACAAATTATTGCTGATAAGAACCTACTGAACTTTAGACTGCAATTTATCTGCTTAAAGTTTGTCTGTTTCTCAATTACTAACTAGCTTGTCTAAAGTTTTAAAAGTTGGTCGTAAGCCAAGTTTAGGCAAAGGGTTTTGATGTAAGTCACTTTTTGTTGCCTAAAACTGTCTTATCATATTTTTCGTTATTTTTTGGCAAGGTTTTTATAGTCTAAAACTCCCATTACAAATTTGGTCACATTTCGGCAAGAATTATATTGCCGAAAACTGTCTTAATATGTTATAGGTCACTTTTCGGCAAGGTTTTCATTGCATTGCCTAAAACTGTCTTAATATGTTGTAGGTCACTTTTGGGCAAGGTTTTTGCTGCCTAAAACTGTCTAATTTTGTTGACTAAAAGTTTTATTGTTTATCGAAAATCCCTGTTCGTTAAGTTGGCTGATATAAGACAGGTAAATAAAAAAGTCAGTTTTCGGCAAGCCGGTCAGTTTTCGGCAACCGGTCAGTTTTAGGCAACTAGTCAGTTTTCGGCGGAACAGTTATTAAACCTTCCAACTCTCTCCTCACTGTTATTTTTGACAAAATCGTCCAATGTCTTTATTTTAGTTTCATCTGATTGATCATGTTTCACTGTTTCTTTTCTCTTATCGCCACAGAAAATACAGAATAGATTTTCTTTAACAACTGTTTTCCCTCAAGAACCACAGAACTCTGCAGCCGCCATCTTTGTTTGCACGTTTCCTACTTGAATTGCTGAGTTTGCATAACATTAGTTTTATTACCGAATTTTCCCTATTTTCCCGGGGTTTTTTATTTCCGGATTTTTTCAATTTTCGGATTTTTTTCATTTGCTGATTTTTTGGATTTTTTTGGATTTTTTTGGATTTTTGTGGATTATTTTTATTTTTTTGGATTTTTTTAATTGTTGTGGATTTTAGATGTGGATTTAAAATATATTTTCGGATTTTTTATTTATTTTGAGATTTTTAATTGTTTTCCAGATTGGCCCTTCTCGGCTTCCGTACCTACTGACAGATTTCCTGTAATGTGATTGTTTTTAAAATTACTTGACACGAGAATGTTGTCCAATAACGTTTCAGTCTGTGAGGTAGGTAAAGAAATAGTTGGAAAGACAGATTATGAGTATAGAGTATCTGTAAATTTTTGCGCATTGTTATTAAAATCATAATCCAGCAAATTGATGTTAAAATCACCCAATAAAATTAAAGGTTTACTTTCGCTATTTGCTTTATCAAGAAGTCGGTGTAGATGATTCGAGATGAAGTCATCGTTATTAAAACCAGGATGCTTAAAGATACAAACTAAAATCACACAACCCATCTTCCAATCATCCATTACCTCTATAAAAGTTGGTTCTAGTTGTTTTGAGACATAGGCTATTGAAGAAAAGTCATTATTAGTTCTAGTATTCAATTCAATTCATTAGAAATAAACAATGCAGCTCCCCCAGCAGATCCCTCAGTTTAATTTAATAGAAAAGAATATCAAGCTATATAAAATCTATGTTTCGATGATACATCTCTCAATATTCGCGTTTCTGTTATTGCGACAATTTTGAATTTTGTTTTCTAATTCATTTAAAAGACTGTCCAAGCTATATAAATGCTTCGCTAGAGACGCAATGTTGAGGTGAAGAATAGAAAGGCCCTCTGATTTTTTTAACATAGCATTAAACTCATCTAGTGTAGTATTGGCAATTGTGATAGTTACCATAAATTTGATTTGCGTTTTCATCATAATTGCTCCCTCCAGAATCCTCAAGGTTAACATGTTCATTACTATCTTTATTGTTCGTAATTAATTTTTGTAAACTTCTTTAATCGCATCGTGCCGTTCTTAGGACTTCCTTTTACTCTATAGAAGACATTCGTTTCATACCCTTCCTTTTCGTTTCTTTCTTTCGCTTTTTCAACCCAGGACTTGATAACACATCTCTCCGCCATCGTGAAATCGTCTGCAGCGCTAATCCCTTTGTATTCATTCTTTCCTTTTAAATTTTCCATACAAATGTTCCCTAAACCATGTTGCATAAGTGTGCTAAGTTCATTTGAAAATAAGAAGCATTGGAAAAGTTATGGAGCGGGGGCCGAATCGCCCCCCCCCCCCATCCCTAGGCCTGAACTGCCCTTAAAAGCCTATGCCGAATAGGGTTAACTACTCTGTATATACTAGGAATTTTCTATTTAACATTCCACTGAGCTAAATTATTGGATTTTGAATAATAAATATCTGGTATCGTGTTAATATATTATACCAACGTAAACATTGGGCTAAAACTCAAATAAAGTCCATGCAATGTAAAAGCTTGAGCTATATACAATGATCGCTAATTTTTCCGTTCTATCCATAAAGAGTATATTCCGCTATATATGGCGTGCGCGTTGCTTGATATCGGGATTCACCGTTGTGAGGAAACAATGAACTAATGGTTTTATCCTATCTCCAATTTTCCGTGATTGCCGATATTTTTCGAGTTCTGATATACTCTATACCGGTATCGCTAAGAAAGACTGACATGCTCGCTAGTCTACATATACAAACACTTTCTTCAAGAAAATATTACCGATACCCTGTTCTTGCTCGACTGTGTCACCATTTTAAAGTTTTTCCATTGCGGTGAGAACCCCGTAAAGCCAACATTGTGACGTCATTATTAACAAATTTCCGTCATTTTGTGAGCAAGAAACCCCTCGTTTAAAAAAATACCAGATTTGAAGCTTTTCTCGTGACATCTTTTAATGAGGAAAGGAAGCTTAGCTGTCCGTATGGTCTTTCAAAATTTCAGTCTAGCCCGTATCAATTAAGTTTTTCATTTTCTTGTCCACTTATTAGTTTTCGCTCACGTCGCTGGTTTCGACGGATACACATTGTCGATTTTTTTGACAGCTATTTTTACCAAAGTCTTACAATAAAAAAGGTTTCTGGTCAAATTCTATTGAAAAAAGGTGTGTTTCATGAGCCTCTCCATTCCACGAACAGCGTGGTTGCTTATTAAATTTTGGAATTTCGTAACCACAACCCCCGTCCAAACTCAAACCAATCAAATTTGGCTAAAAGTTAGCATTCCTTTATGTTTATCAAAAGATCAAAACAATCTTCACTTGTAGTTGGTAATGATGTCAGCAAAAAAATTCTCATACTGAAAAGCTGAAGTTTTTGCTGATAATTTTGTCTGTGGAATTTAGATTTCTATAGATATATTCATCAAGTAGAATTATTGACGGCATATTTTCTCTTTTTTGTTTTTTGAATGCCACATACAGGTAGCATTATACCATTTCTTATCTTCTATGATGCCATTTTCTCTGAAATCTTACGAAATACTCAATGAACTTTTCTTCTAATATACTTTATTCCGAAGATATTAGAATTATATGAAAGAATGTCAAGACCATGTCACCAAAAACTTATTTTTCAGACAAAAATTTTTTTTGACAGAAAACCAGACAAATTTAAAACGAGTCACTTTTTATACCTACTTTCTGTATTTCTGACTTGTCCGCCTGTATTCGTCAAAGGGAAGCAGAGTGTTGGGCCCGTGACAAATGTGTAAGACTGTTAGACCAGTCACAGTAATGTTTTCTTTTGAAAACCAATATGAAAATCCAAGTTCCGCTTTTTGGCTATAGTACAAGAAAACAATAGCCTTAGTTGGACAATTTCGCAAGTTCTAGAAGGGATCATTTGTGGGATTAATTTTTAAAACATTTCTCTAAAATATCAAAATATGTCTTAAAATTTGTGAATAGGGCTACCTATAAAGGGACTAAAGTTTTGTGTGTTTGCAATCTTCAGCGGGACTTGGAAGGGTGAACAAACATACCACGGGCGGCACATACTCGTTTGGTCCATGGGTTAGGTACCGTCCTCCCTCCCCCACTTTCCTAAGAATTTCAATTTCGCATGAAAGCCCATGACAGCATTATATTATATTTACTAAGAATCAAATAGTTGGAGGTTAAGAATTACATTGTTTCTATTCAGAACAATCTGGCTTAATCTTGCTATTGGATTTACCCCTTTCGCTTAGTTTTACAGTTTTCTTGATTTTATCAGAAACGCACCTAACTGGTTTGTCTAGCTTGCACCCTTGGTAATCAAATTGAATAACTAATAGTAACTAAAAACTAAAGCTATTCAGATATTCAAATCATTTTGAATTGTAACAGTTGACAACAACCCTTAATCGTATTAACATCTGAAACATCACTTCTATACAGGTTTACTAAAATTAGAAATTCAAATTTAACCAATATAACCACAAATGTGATCATGTAATGGATCTTGGGAAGAATGCAAAATATCAAACCAAAGGCAGTAAAGTTTTGGAAAGACTTGAACCATGGTTTGTTTTATATTGGCAATTATATCATTCCTTCAATGTTTTGTAATAATTTTAGCATCAGAAAATCATGATATTCAGGTGAGTATTACTGTATCTATTTTAAAACGTTGATGAATGATGGAAGAGGAACATTTCAGTTGAATATCCTCATATCATTCTGATACTTCTGGGCACCTCAATTGAATAAAATTTTAGCGTAAGATAGGATAAGATAAAGATTTTTGGAGTTATTGGCCCAGAAAATAGGCCAAATATAAGAAAAAGAGTTGGCGTCATCATTTATGATGTAATATCTTTAGTTAAGATTTGAAGTTCATATCTGTAATAGTTTAAAAGTTATTTACATTTGAATTTTTAGCCTTTTTTACCAGGCTTTATTGTGGCTTTTGATGGTGTGGTTTCAAAATATGACCATAAGTATTGAGGTAGAGCAGATGTAGCCATGAAATTAAGTACACGCTTGTCTTTTATGATTTTATAACAATTAACAAAGGTTCCTGGTGCTTGAACATGCTGATCTAGTAGAGATACGTTTTGTTTAGAATTTAGAGTGTCAGCAGCATCCAACGAGCCAAAAATACAAAATATATGTTCTTTTTTCTCGACATAAGTTAAGTCCTATAAATTTTTTCTAGACGTTATTAAATAATTTATCTAAATCGTTTTTCATTTAAAAAAAATCAATAAAATGAGGAAACCAGTCTATTGCACTTCCTTTTAGAACGTGTTCTATATGCATATCTTGTCTCTTATAATGACCGTAATGAATAAAAAACATTTTTATGTGCATTATGTAAATAAATAAGAAATGTTGCAGCCAAAAACCATGCCGAATCAAACGTTTCAAGTTAATAGTATGCTTCTCGGCTTCTGACGATAAAAAATTACTCCACAACTGCCGTTAAAAAAACACATAAACCAATTACTTTTTGGTAGTATTTCAAATAACTGACTTTTTTATTTTCATAGTAAATCCAACTAATGATATTCCTTCAGTTTATCGTATTTATTCAAAAATGATTAAGAATACCCAAACTAAAATAGTCGAGTTTTGTTGAACTAAAATTTGTTGTTGCAGACCACAATATTGATTCATACAATGACACACGGGGTGAGGTCATCACTTTTGCACTTTAGGTGCTAGGATATCCAGCTAAATGTCAAATTGTTATAGCCTCTTCAACGTGAGCCTATTATATTGACGTAAGTTGCCACGGGACATTTCTAAGTAGGGAGCGAAAAACCACGAAATTGTCATGCCACGCAATTTCCAAGTAATAAATCATTGACATTTTTTCATTGAAATTGTATCAGTTGACAACAACCTCAATAATAATAGTTAATCAGCACGTTCACTACCACGCTGTTTTCAAAGATCACAAAATTTGCATTTTGAAAAATTACATGTTTAGAAAGTTTTAACGATTGTTACTTGGCTAACATTGTTCTAAAATTGTATAGAAATTGCTAAAATTTGATAAATTTATGGAGAATTATTCCCCGAGTTTTCTTGGACAACCTATACCTTATGGAGATTGATTGAGACTCGCAAAACTAGTAGTAACTGGCATACCGTATGTAAATGTAAAAAAACTTTCTTTCTTTCTTAGGTGATAAAACCGTACATGTTGCCAATACCACCAAACAATCATGGCATTGAGCCAACAGTTCTTATCGATAAAGGTTAGTATAAAAATCAAATCTACAAATAAAAGTTAAACTAAAGAAAAATTGTGACTTCTACTGTAGACTTCTACTTCACCTAGTTTTTACGGTTTAATTAACATTGAATATCTTCACTCAATTAATCCTCAGTTCACTAAACATTCAACTCTGTTATCAATAAAATTAACAATGAATAATGAAGTGTTCAAGAAGAAGTATGTACCCCCCGTCTTGAACTGTTTAAGAAGAAGTATGTACCCCCGTATTGATGATTTTCATACCACCTGGATTTTCATTTCAGCCAAGGCACCGTCTCGATTGCCGAAATTGTCTTTTTAACTGACCCTGTAGATTCGTGTCTTTATTTATATCGAAATCAATGAATACCTGTTTTTTTGGTGGCCGAAAGTTTTCATTGGAAAATTTTTTGTCACCTTTTGAAAATTTCGTCACATTTTTCCGATATTTTTTTGTTCGATAAGGTATATGATAAACATAAATTGCTCATTTTTTTTATATTTAGAAACTAAACTTATTCGAAACAACCTCCTAACAACCATTTCCATATTATCAACAGAATGGTCAGTGACATTCAATGTTCGCGTTGTGAAATATCCAACCCAATGGGCTAGTGTGATAAGATTTACAAACGACCCGACCAAAAATCAAAACATCCATGGACTTCGCGTACCGTTTGTCCAAATACATGCCAACAAATTTTTTCAAATTGTTTCCTCAGTTAGTGGAAATAACAATTACTTTTTTAACACTGCTTTCAATTTGAACCAAACATACCATATTGAAATTAGCCAAAGATATATTGCCAACGGTGAATACAGATACTACGTTGTCCTTGATGGTGTTGAAATACGTTCAACAGTTAATACAGATGCCAGACAATTCTACAATGTCCATGTATATGCTGCTTGCCGTTTTTATGACGCAGCTGATGCATATATATCCAGTTTCAAACATGTCAATTTTTTGTAAGGTTAAAAACACTCACTAGTCATCATCAAAATTAAAAGGAAAAAAACATGTCAATTCCTTACTCAATAAATGCACAAATACAGTATTAGTATTAAATAAAGAAAGCCGGGTATATCAAATTTAGGAGATGTTGTAAAATTCTCTAAATCAATTCTCGAGCAAAACTATAACTTTTTTTGTGTCCGTAAAATCTAATAACATTCGCCTTGAAACAGTTTTAACCCTCTCGCCACGTGGTATTCTTTTAAAAAGTAAATTTGTTTTAAGATTTTTTCAGCACTTTTTAAACTTTCAATCTGAATTTCTGGACTCTGGATTGAGTTTAGTACTTAAAGAAAGCACTTAGAATGTCTAGTTCTTCTTGCCAATTGTGAATGGTTTAGAAGTTATGGGCTTCCACAGTCACAGCGGTATTTTGGTCAAATTTGGACGCATATGTGCGTATTTGGAGCTCTAACGGTTAATTCCTACAAAATGTTTTTTTAAAAAAATGGTTATGTTCTTTTTGGCTCAGAAATATGGGCTTCCAAAGATATAAAACGGTACTTTGGTCAAATTTGGACGAATATGTGCTTGTTTCGGTGAGCTCTTAGGGTTAAGGAAAAGTAGTGAACCTTTTGGCCACGCGGTGTTTTCTGAAAAATTGAAAAAGTTTCAAGATTTTTCAGCCTTTTTCAAACTTTCAATTTGTAATTATAAACACTGGACCGAGATAAACTTGATAAGTTTTGGAAATAAAAAAAAAAGCTCTTTATATGTTCTTTAGAATAGTTGTTATTCTGAATGGTTCGGTATTTTGGTAAAATTTGGACGCTTAAATGCATGTTTCGCACTGTATAGGTTATATCTCACCAAATAGACCGACGGTCATTGAATGAATATGTCCTATTGAAAAGAATTAAGGTCTAGCTCCGAAGTATATTCCATGCAGTAAATCATCCGTTAGAAAAAAAAGACCATATAAAAGATTTTCACAACTATTATTTAAGAATATTCAATTTTACAAACGAACTTTTAGGTATATGTACATGTAGAAATAATATGTATAACCCTAAAAAATTGAAATGCCTTAAGCATGAAGCTCTATAATTTTTGCCTCTTTAAACCTATACTAGTAGTTTTAAACAAATATATCAAACAAATATGGTCTATACGTTTCTGTTGATTTTCTTCCCAATAATACCATAAAGACATTCCAAAGTAAGCTGGACTGAGAACACAGCAATGAACTTATTGTTCAATTTATAAACTTTTCGATGTTTACCGTACTAGCAAACGGCTAATATTGGTCAGCGGTAGTCATTCCAAAGCGCAATTTCTCCTGTTTTATTCCCATTTCTACTGTTTTTTTTTTTCAAGAATCGTTCCTGTCTGTTTTGAACTCGGTGTAAATAAAATTTCTTTGTGCAATAATTCATTTTTCATTAGCAATGAGCAAAATATAAATTAATCACGAAAATTTTTGGCGGAAAATTTCGGTCAAATATTTCAGACAAAAGTTTTCATTCCTATCAGTAAGTTCTAAGGAAATAAAAGGAAAACGAGTAAAGTTGAAGTAAAAAATCAGTACCGGGAGAGTGTAAAGAATAGAATTTGAGAAAAAATTTAGTGTTTTAGTGAATTAAATTTTTCAGTCTCCACCAGAGAGCCTGAAAAAATAGTTTATCGCACCAAATAACGCATATACAACAAATTAGAAGAACAAGCTGATTTGCAGAAAGATTCGATATGATAAACTTTCGGTCGAACCCTAAATTTCGGCGAATTTGGCGCTGCAAACAAACCAAAGCGCCGAAAATTTTTGTGATTAATTTATACAAATTCAAACTCAAATTTTTAGTTGATTACAAATTTTTGACGAATATCGGACAATTTAAATATCTACAGAAAAGCCCAGGAGTAATTACACCAGTTTAATAAGCATAACAGTTACAAGCAAAATTAGAAAAATTCAGCATATTGCTAAGCATAATGCGGCAATTGACTGTGAAGCTAAAAAATTTGACGAATTTATTGTTTTACGATTGATAAATTCTGAAGCAAATTGTTTTACCCATCGAAAAAGACGTAAATACATATAGGCAAGAGAAAGGCATGAAATTATTTCTAAATAAATTTTTATCCTGTTCCATTAATATAAAAATGAGGACAATTTAACCTGTTGCGAAAGCTGTAAAATGCTAGGCTTACCTACCATAGACTTTGAGCAAAGCTATGAAAAGTGAGTGTATTTTAACAGACTACTTTGAGAATCTAAATCTAAATTTCAAAAGTTGCCTGGAATCTTTAAAAAGATTTTGTTTGTAAGATTTTTTTGTTTTTTTGTTTTTTTCATTGTTATATCGTCACATTTGGGAATGATAAACTTAAGTTATCGAGAACACTTTAGTAATACTGATAAATCAAAGCGACAGATAGATATAGATCAAAAGAAATTATCGCCGCACTCAGTCCAGCTCACTTTAGAATTTCCTTGATAATTCAAATGAAAAAGAAATTCCATTTTGCATATCTGAGTAATAAATATCTTAAAATTCAACAACGAAAAATTTATAGATATCTCACACTTTGATGTAGAATAATATTGTAAGTATACCCTAATTGGATTTAAGTAAGACTTTTTCTTTTGAAAGATTCATATTATAACCTGCCCATTAAGTCTCATCTAATGCAGGTACGTTGAATTTTCCAAAATGGCAGACGATGATTTATATTCTTGATCTCAAAAAAGGAATCCCTGTGAGGTCAATACATCACAGAATCCCATGTATGACAAATCCTTTGGCGTCTAAGCTCCTTTCTTGTTAAAAATGATACAAGTCAAGCGACACATTGTTGTAGGGTTTCCTTGCGCTCTCAACCCTCATCTCAACAAAACGGTACCAAGCAATACTGCTACTTTTCTTTTCAACAGTAAACATCTCACTGTTATTCATTTTTCTCTTTCTTTGATGTAAACCAAGCAAGAACTCTTTCTTTCAACGTTTTCTTTCCCTCCATTGATTCAACTGTAAACGTCCGGGTTGTTAGATTGTATATCGAACCGAAGGCGATAGCAATGACGGTACAAGTTAAACATATCACGTTGTACGGCATACTAAAATCCGGTAATGGAACACGGATAAGCAAAGGCTCTGAATATATCCGCCGGAAAATCCAATCATTGTCGTTGGTTTCTGATCTAGAAATTGGAACAGCAACGTTAGTGGAAACGAGGAACCTGTAGAACGACCAAAATTGAAATGCAAAATGTTCATGTTCATAATATTGCTTTCGTGTAATTTGATTTATCAATATAATTTTCAACATATTCTGTTTTTCTTATATATATTACATCCGGGATTTTTAAGGATCTCACCTCCAGATTGGCTTACGCTAGACAGGCCCGTGGCTACGGGGGGGATGTGGGGGGTTTAACACCCCAAAATTTTGTCGACAAATCCTACTTATTCTGTACTTTGTCGGCAAATTTTTACGAGTCCACGTAGACCGCACTCAAAACTTAGATATCGTGTTAGAAATTTGAGTTTTATCAACACTAATTTGTCGTTGGGAATGCGTTTTTAGCCAATTTAGAGGGATCAAAGTTCAAAATTTTCTGTGGCGTGTCGGACCCAACCATGGTGGGCCTTCCTACGTCACAAAACCAAGCAACTTCTTTCCCGGGTATGCTCGTAAAGGAATTTTCAATATTTTGTCGGCAACGTTACACCAATTACACCCCCCCCCCCCCCCTAGAAAAATGTCTCGCCACGGCCCTGACGCTAGAAACTTGAAAATTGGTATGGAGATAGCTCGCAGTAAGAGAAGCGGAAAAAAATGTTTAACGAAAGACCTTAGCTGTGGTATAATGACGTCACGAAAATCTTGGCGTCATCCTGATTTTAATTAGCTTGCAGCATTATTTGATCAATAGATTAAACAATTTTTTGATGTTGATAGCATTTTCCTACCAAGGCTTACCAATAATTAATTTTTTGATTGTTTTTTATTGACAATATTTCAATTTCACACCTGGTGATAAACAATAAGGAGCATAATACTTTAAGGTCAGAAACTTTCGCGGCCAGAAACTTTCGCGGATCAGCCCAACCGCGAAATTATTGTATTTCGCGGG